>OX439478.2:15256691-15429191 GCA_949320105.2 Crepidodera aurea
ATACTTCCTAATGGAATATTAGGTTTTACAGTTTTATTATTATTAACTGAAAGAGAATGGACTATAGACGTGAAATTTCATGAGAAATCGAGAGTAGTTGAGTAGTTGAGATGATATTCGTAATTATTATAAAACTCGGTATGGCATTAGCAACATTCTAAACCTACGACACTGGCACTATCCCTGCACTACTCTCTTAGAATTGATGATTTTTCGCTCCTCCACAGATGAAGGATTTAATTCAAAAAAATGAGGATTCCTTTATGATAATAAAACTACGTTCAGATTAAATAAAAATGCTAAATAAAACGCTCTCAAGAGAATTAATAACTTTCAACCTTGCTGCGATGTTTTAAACCGAGAACGAGGCGGATGGGGACAGAAAAGAAAACAATTCTAATTTCTGATATTTTCCAGCTTGGATTTTTAAACCTAACATATTTTTTGATTCTTTAATTATTTGAACTATTTAACAGAGCAACAGATAATTAGGAATTTAATGATCTTTTAGTTTTCTTCCAATAGTACGTTCTGCTATAGATTAAGAAAAAGTTAGCGGGAATATATCATTAAAAATTCGTTGCCTGGTAGCATCAGTAGGGGTCATAACTCGTACGTTGTCTATGAAGTTTTAATCCGGCATTTGTCGTTCTAATTGGGCAAGTAAATAGTGAGTAGTGCCTCTATGTCTATCGTATAGTGTAGCAGATGAATGCCCCATTGCATTCTCCAGTGGCAGACCGTAAAAATTTTACTACGAATAAATAAACGTGGGGGAGGAATTGGTTTGCTTTGTCCGTAAGTCCGTAAGTTTGCTGACCACGTTTATCTGAGTGAAATAGCTCGTCGGTATTAAGGAAATTAAATTGTGAACAAATTAGCTAAAGAAACTGTTTTGGAATTTTATATGCAAAAACAATCAAAATAACAAGTATTAAGTGGCGTTCAGACTTAACAAGTTACTTGAATTCAAGTAACTTGAAAGGAGTAACCTGAATACTATTTCAATATTTGATTCAAGTCATTTCAAGTTGACATTTTTAATGTTTTAAGTTACAAAAATTGCGTTGAATGATGTGATTCCTGCTGGAATAAAAGTTGTAAATAAGCTAATTGTGGATGGATTACTAAAAATCAGGGAAAAAATTCTACACTTCATTTTACAAAAAAATGCAAACAGAAAATAAAACCAACATAACATCACAATTTGTTTTTTTAATTTGATATACTAGGTAGGTGTTAAAAAGGCTCGTTCAGACTTTACAAGTTACTTGAATTCAAGTGAATAATTGGTGCAACTTGAAACAAATTGAAAGGTGTGAATATTATTTCACTTGAATTCAAGTAACTTGAAAGGTGCTTTCAAGTTTCAAGTAGAAGTAGAGACCAAGTTGGGGACTTGAATCACAGTTGAATAGTGTGAACTGATATTCAAGTGCACTGGAAGTAGTGAAAGTGGCTCTGCACTGGGGCAAATTAGTCAACCACCCACGTAGGGTTCTAATTGTGAGGTATTGTAAACTTAAAACAAATCATTCAAGTAAAAATTTCAACTTGAAATGACTTGAATGAAATATTGAAATAATATGAACGTTCACTTGAATTCAAGTTACTTGAATTCAAGTAACGTAACTTGTAAAGTCTGAACGAGCCTTTCAACTGTGATTCAACTCGACCTTCAAGTCCCCAATTTGAAAGCAAAAGTTAATTTGGTCTCTACTTCTACTTGAAACTTGAAAGCACCTTTCAAGTTACTTGAATTCAAGTGAAATGATGTTCACACCTTTCAATTTGTTTTAAGTTGCACCAATTATTGCACTTGAATTCAGGTAACTTGGAAAGTCTGAAAGAGCCTTTAGGTCACGTTTTGAGGCATCGAAAAAATGTTTTGTTTACGAGGGCCATAAAACATGAAGAGGAAAAGGAAGACCTTTGGTTAAGTTAGAGGACGATTTTGATGACCCAGGAGTTAAACATTTAGAACACCTATATAAGACTCTATTTGAAGGGATGTAACAGCATTTGTTTTTATATATTAACTTAATAAAAATATATAAAAACAGACTTTCTTGTAGTGAACAGGTCCAAGAAACTCAGGGTTGCCGCGTTTTATGTATAAATAACATGAGTAAGGCTCTATTTGAAATATGAGGCCCTACCCGACGAGCAGCAACTGCTTTAACCGTCAATGAGACCATGGGGGCAACTGTACTCTCTATGATATATTGTCTAAGAGAGGGTGTGCGGCTATGCCATATAATCTTCTGACAAATTGAATTAGGGCGGCGAAGTACAGTGGGGGCGACACTTGTTTATAACAAACATCGTCATGGCTATTAGGATTTTCACATCTGATTGATACGAGATAAAGAACAGGAAAACTGGGGGTTTTTACTTCATGCCGCATCAAATAAATCTTGCTGGTGAATTCTTGAAAGGATTTTTTTTTTGGGGTTTACGCGGATATTTATAACGCAATAACTCAGTGCTGTGCGCGTTTTTGGAGCCGTTTATAGAAATTATGAGTTAGTTATATTTATTGCGATAATTTGAGGTGTTAGTTTGTGTAGGTATAGTTCTTCCAAACTATTAAATAAATATTATTCCCTATATAAACTAAATCGTAGACCAGATTAAGTTAGAAACGTTCGCTTGCGCGGAAATCAATCAGTAATTACAGTGACCGACTGTAAATTAGTTTTATTGCTATACAGTCGTCTGGAGTTATTTACGATATGTAGAACAGTAGCGTACCGTGTATTAGATTTAAACAAAAATACAGTTATATTTCAAGTAAAAGAAAATATCTCCGCCCATGGTATAAATAAGTTTGGAGGAACTATAGATTAAATTCGTTATTTTCAGATCGAAATAGATCGATTTAAGCGAAACTAACATTAAAATAATTGCAAATAAAGTTGCTATTTAACGATGAAGTTATTTTTTTAAGATATCTCATATATTTTGATTGAGTTCGTACAATTAGGAGGCAGATTGTTTATAATAAAAAATTTGCATGAAAACCGCTCATCCTTTTATATTTAATTCAAAAGGTTTTTTATTTAAAAAAAAACAGTCCCAGCTTTGGAGTCGCGTTGGGGATTTGTGGAGTGAGATTCAACTTCATTCTCTCTGACGAAGATTTTCGACAAGTGTAAATGCTCCCTTTTGTTACTCGGTAAATTTGCATTTTTATTGAATCTCTAGCCACCGAGATTTGAATATAAGCCAGGATGTTGACAAAAAATGATAGGCCTATATTGAGATTCTGCCCAACAGTATCATCCGTATAACTTATCTAATTCAATTTGTAATTCAATCTTCATAGAGCCAATTAAATCCTAATTTCAATAAACCAATATGGGCTTCCACGACCGTTCACGAAATTAATGCTTAGCTTTTTATGTCATCCCTGCTACAGCCTCCCTAAAATATGAGTAATATATTTGTTGTCTTTTAGTAAGGGACCCACAGCATTTCCCTTGTCACAAACTACGATAATAACTTGTTTTTAATAATTGTGATTGTCTTTTAATAGTAGTAGGTAATAATATATCCATTTATAAATTCATAAACAAAATCACATAGAACTTATAATATAAATACTTTATCACAGGTCAAAAACAGATTTTACATTATACCAGCATACATCTTAAAATATTACTTACATAGAAGCTAGTCAAATTAAAATGGTTTGTTTAAAAACTCTGGCACATCATAAAAACATTGTTCAATTAAAAAAATTTTAAGTTTTCGTTTGAAAGCATTGAAATTGCTCTCATATCCTTATACAGGACTTTTTTCAAATACTGAGGAAATATGTTTTGGAGGCCGGATAAGTATAAGGATGGTTTTTGTCGAATATACTATCAGAGAATTATTTTCACGCCAACTGATAAATTGATAAAATATTCATCTTTAAGATTAGTTCATCTGGAGATTAACATCATCAATCATCTGCATATAGTATCAAATGATTAGTGCTAACATATTTAGAGAGATCATTTATGTATAATAAAAATATAAGTGGACCTAAGATTGATCCTTGCGGTACGCCAATTTCTACAGGTTGGGGAATGGACTTCTGATCTTCAACTCTAACAATAATTTTTCTAGCTTCCAAGTATAATTTCAGCCACGATAGAAACTTGCCCCGAAATCCTAAATCTCGTAGTTTATCAAATACTATTAAACGAGCAAGGTTTGTATGTGTGTATGTGTGTGTGTCCAGAGGATCTCGAAATCCACTCGTCAGAATTCAATGATACTTTCAGGGTAGACTAATTCCTATCTAAATCGGCGAGAAATGTAAGTCTCATGTCTGTGAAAATTCGATCTTCCGAGATATTTACAAGAAAAGTTAAGCTTTTAGTTTTATTTCCTAGCAACGGCACATAATAATTACTTGTTTCTATAGTAATATATACTATAAAGGATAGATGAGTACAGTAAAAGTGGGGATATAACGTCACATTCCATAGGCGTACTTTGCAAAATAAGTTTCTATAATATAAATAAGGTCACAGCATATAAAATATATATACGCACTTCGTAGATTAAATTTTGAAGTTATATTATTTACAAAAAATAAAAATAAACTTTATGCATCCGACACTTTAACATTGAACGAATTAAATTTAACCAATAAATAACAAGGAGGATTATATGTTGGGATTAAATTAAATCTCTTGGCATTAAAAGTAACGCTTCAGTACTTACCTAAACTCAAAGATTAAAAAAAAAGTTAGTTCAAGAACTATCTTTAAAAGTCACTGTCTTCACCAAACCTACTGGTATCACTATAATTGTCTTTTCTGAGGTTTATTATTATCGGTTCTATTAAATTATCCATTGATATATCCACTTTCCTAAATGAATTTTCCACATTTTTAACATGATCAATGCATTTTCCCCTATTTACATCTGAAACTGCCTTCAAAAACAAATTTCGCACATCAGGAAATTTAAATGTTTTATTGTTTTGAGAAACATAACCTTTTAATAATTGAGACCAGATCAGTTCAATGGAATTTAACTCTGCGTGGTTCGGAGGAAATCTGAGAATTTTAATTCCTTTTTCTCTGGCCATCTCATCCATAATATATTTTTTGAATTTGTTTTTATGTTGCCTTGCTATTACTAATAATTCTGCCTTCAAGGATTTAGGAGGACTGATAATATTTTTAGAATGAAGCCATTTTGAAATATATATTAATACAAAATTCTGAATCAATTAAAATACATACGATACGGCTATGAATAAATAAAGTCTGACTTATCTGTCAAAAGAACAAATTTATTACAGTAAAAACCATGGAAACAAGAATCTAGACAAAAACTATATTAGGCCGATCAGATGTATTCAAATTTAAATTTTAACTACAAATAAGCATTGAAGGATGAGGTAAAAATAAAATTTCTACCTCTTGAACCTGTACTACGTTCTGCAAATTAAATACTGCACTCCTTTCTTCTGTATAGTATAGTAGTAAAAAGGTTTGACTTTATTTAATTTCTGGCGTTTTAATCAGAAAGAATTCAATTTTATAAATAAAGGTTCATTTGACGGACATAAATAATTTGCTTGTCAAATGACAGCCATCTTATAAATTCAAAGTTGAAAATACAACGTTGCCAATTCAATTTCAGAAATCATGGGTTTAGGTAAATATTTATAGGAACGTTGAGTAACACTGTTAAAATGGACACTTGTCTTCCCTTCCCCGATAGTGTGAGACTACCCCTTACGGCTACTATTTTGTTATGCGGACAGTTTAAATATTTAAGTTTTCATTATCAGAGAGAGAGAGAGAGAGAGAAAGAATTTTTGAAAAAATATGATATCGATATCTGCCACACGTCGAGAGTCTGGTCACAGGTTTTTGTGGAGGTTTTTACCCAAGTATGAATATCAGACCTATAATTTTCCTTCACTGCAGATCAAAAAATAATAAAATCAATTGAACATAGAGTTTTTTTTATATAGTGATAAATAGAGTGAGCTGAGCGATCTTCTGTTGATGGGACGTGTGCCCTACACGCTGCTGTTGCCCGTCCCGGAAACGGGGCCTGTCCACCGTGACAATTCGCGAAGATCAAGCGTCAGTAGAAGTTGCCCTAAAAGGGTGAAATCCCCAGAAACTAGGCAACTTTAATGCATTTAACTAACCTCTGTGACAAGCAGTTGATAAACGTCAACAACAGCTGCAGCCAATTGAAAATTAACACTGACAGCTTTTTTAATTTTCAAGCCAATTGCCAATCAACTTTTTAATTATCTCCCTATCAGTAGTTCAAGTAGGTATCGCCCACTCCGTGATTTTAGCGAATTAATTAATAATTTGTCATGTTATAAATATACTTAAATTATATACTCATTGGGCTGCTTAAAAATGTAGATTTGAATATTAAGAGCGAAGCTCGGTGACCAGATATTTTATTGTTATATCAGTACTAACCGAGTCAAAAGCTTTTGAAAGATCACCCACATACCTTTTCCTATCCAATGAGGTGTGGATAAAATAAAGTAGGGCCATGGATGCACTCTCCGTTGATCTGCCAGGTTGATGGTCAGATATAACTTTTCAAGGAATAAATACATTTTTCTATTATTTTACATACAATAGTTGGGCGATAATTATCGATACTAATAAGGCTACCTTTTTTATGTATTGGTGTAACAATTCCTATCTTAAATTAGATGGAAACGTTTCTCGACAGCTCTGAGTAGTAATACAAAGGGAATACTACGACTGCTCTGAAGTTAGCTACGACAGATGACAGATAGTTGGCAACCCTGTTGACAGATGACAGATTGTTGGCAAACCTGACTACATGGCTTGAAGTTAGCTACGAGTTGACAACTGTCAGCCCTGTTGACAGTTGGCAACCCTGTTGACAGTTGGCAACCCTGTTGACAGTTGGCAACCCTGACTACAGGGCTCTACGACGGTTGGTAACCCTGTTGACAAACCTGTTGCTGTCTGACATATTGTTGGTAACCCTGTTGACAGATTGTTGGCTAACCTGTTGACATATGACAGTATTAGTATAAAGAGCACACGTCATAAACCATATGGCGCGAAAGTTGGTTAGGTTCCTGGACGCCCCACACGTCACGAAACATATAGCGCGAAAAAAATATTGTTTAAGTTAGGTTCCTATCCCTATCCTACCTTTTCTAGGGACCTGCCAACGGGGCTTCGGGGCTCTGTACATAGAGGGCTCTGCTTATAGGACCTAGTAAGTAAAATATTGGTCTGTCATCTGTCAACAGGGTTGCCAACAATCCGTCATATGTCAACAGGTTAGCCAACAATCTGTCATATGTCAACAGGTTAGCCAACAATCTGTCAACAGGGTTACCAACAATATGTCAGACAGCAACAGGTTTGTCAACAGGGTTACCAACCGTCGTAGAGCCCTGTAGTCAGGGTTGCCAACTGTCAACAGGGTTGCCAGTTGTCAACTCGTAGCTAACTTCAAGCCATGTAGTCAGGTTTGCCAACAATCTGTCATCTGTCAACAGGGTTGCCAACTATCTGTCATCTGTCGTAGCTAACTTCAGAGCAGTCGTAGTATTCCCTTTGTATTACTACTGCTCTGACATAGATACAAACTGACCAACAAAATACTTACACTGCTTTCAAAGACTGCAAGAAAGAATTTGACAGTTTAGTAAATAAGTATCTGGCAATTAGCAGACAACTTCAGGGACTACTATTCAAGTGAACAATTTTTCTCGGTGTAAGGAATATGCTAATTTTTCAATTATAAATCTAATACAAATATGTTAAATATTTGGTTGCGGTAAGTCGAGCGTATTGGAAACTGTCATCCAGGCGATTAGTGTCGCGCCGGGGCCATGTCCGCCCGCTGCCGCATCCGTATATATCGAATAATAAATCCGATTAAGTTTAAGTATATATCGCGGGGTTAGAATAGGCAGGATCAAAGTCCCCCATGAGTAATTCGGTGGCAACGCGTGTTTCCACGATATGTTCTGAATTAATGAAAACAGCAGGGATAAAGAGCTGAAAACCGTTACTTTATATTTTGCTACTTTTAAATTGAGTTAAAACGAAAATTTAGTGTGAAAAAAATGTATGTGGTCTTACCTTAACCTGAGATTCAGTCATTCCTAAGGCATATGCTAATTTCGCTCTTTCAGGACCAGCTAGATATTTGGTTTGTTCGAAAGTTTTTTCTAACGCAAATATCTGTTGACCGGAAAATGTAGGCCTCGTGTGTTTCTTTTTGGCATCTTTATCGCCACCCATACCACCCATATTACTTTGATTCACTGAAACAATAAAAAGTAATAAAAAAATTTAAAAACATAGATTTTTGTATTTATTTATTTTGTATTTATGGTCTATTTTTATGCATGAGAGAGTAATAAAACAGCATTTCTAATGCAAAACTTAGTACGGTCATTTTAAATATTTTTACGGAATAATCTAAATATTTCCTAAAATTGTCATAAATGTACCTGAGCTAATACAAGTTTTGCGTCTTTTATTGGTCTTTTATAACCATAAGCTGTACAGAACAATAGAAAAAGGTTTAGACACGCCAAAAGTCCTGTGTATTAAAGATAACATAGCCGTATCTTAAGATTATTTTCAATAAGTACCTATTTGCCAATTTTGTTTTATTTTAATTCCAAGAATTTCTTACAGTAATCGAATTATAAGTAGATAAATCCCTTAGTAAGGAGGTCCAGTTGTGTATTCTTGACAGCTTACTAAATGTCGTTTAGTTGCAACATGCAAGGTGCAGTGTGCAGTCTATTGTGAATTCTAGTGTGATCATGGAAAATTTGGAAGTACCGCGTAAACGACAAAAAATCGGTCCTTTAACAGTTAATGAAAAAACATTAATATTTAATTGTTTTAAATCATTTACAGACAAACATTTATGTAAAAGTGTTGATGACACAGTGGAATTAGTTAGTAGTACGCTCGGTGTTGGGAAATCTACGATTTACAGAGTTGTTAAAGAAGAGAAATGTGGCGAGTTTCAAACAGCACGTAAAGCTCCAGGAAAACCACAATCTCAAATAGAAAATCATTTGAAAGAAAGACTTCGAAGGAAAGTGCATGCGTTCTTCTTTAGAAAAGAATTTCCGACAGTAGACAAAGTTCTTGCCACGGTTCGAGATGATAAGGATTACCCTGAAATGAGTCGAAGCACACTATGGAAACTTTTAAAAGAAATAGGTTTTCTATGGAAAAAGCATTCCAGAAAGTCTATTTTAATAGAAAGAAGCGATATTGTAGTATGGAGAAGAAATTACCTAAGGACTATAAAAGACATGAGAAACCAAAGAAGAAATATATTTTATTTAGATGAAACATGGATCAATGAGGGACATACATCAAATAAATTTTGGCAAGATGAAACTGTTACAAGTCGAAGACAGGCTTTTTTAAATAATTTATCTACTGGTTTAAATCCACCATCAGGAAAGGGGCGCAGACTGATAATAGTACATATCGGTAGTTCAAACGGTTTTGTTAAAGGTGGTTTATTGACTTTTGAATCTACTCGTACCGGTGACTACCATGAGGACATGAATGCTGATGTCTTTAAAGAGTGGTTCGAACAAATGATAGATCTTCTTCCTCAGAACTGTATAATAGTAATGGATAATGCAAGTTATCACTCGAGACTTACAGAGAAAATGTCCACAACCAAGTGGTTAAAAAAAGATTTACAGAATTGGCTAAATTCAAAGAATATTAAGTTCCATCCCGGTTCTGTGAGAAGAGAACTGTATCATTTGTGTTCCCTTCATAAAGAGAAATTAAAAAAATATGAAATTGATGAAATTGCAAAAAATCGTGGGATGACGGTGGTTAGATCACCACCATATCATTGCGAAGTAAACCCGATTGAACTGATATGGGCACAGATAAAGGGAGAAGTTTCAGGAAAAAATAATTCTTTTAAAATGAGTGATGTTAAACAGTTGTTTTTGGAGGCTGTAAATAATGTGAAGCCTGAAAACTGGGAAAAGGCAGTAAATCATACGATTAAAGAAGAAGAGAAAATGTGGAAGTTGGACAATATTACTGATGAAATGATCGAGCCACTCATTGTAAATATTGGTTGCGACAGTTCATCTTCTGATTTCGATTCTGATTTGGATTTGTAGGTAAGAAGTAGTTTTTATATTAAAATTATTATTTATGAACGTAACGTTGTTTAAAAGTCAAAGTTTAAACCCTTATACCTACATAACCCGTTTGACACAATATTCTTAACATACCTTGTGGAAAAATAAAATATTTTAGAAAAAATTGCACTTTTTTACCTTCAGCTGCTTAGAAGTTATAAGCAGGTTAATTAGGTGAAAATATAAGTGTACACCCGATATATTTATTATATTTATACAAAGGTTATTTCATACGAAAATACTCGAGGTATAACTTCACAAAATATTTTAACTGTCTACTAAAAGCCTATGGATTACGAACGCTTTATTATTTTAATACTCTCTCCTACATAAAAATAGACTTATAATTTACTTTTATTGGCTGTTGGTGGAAGAACATAAAAAGTATTTGTAAAGGAAGAAGGAATATGAAAATAGGAATTATTTTACAAAAGACGTTAGAAGAGATGTGAAAGAAATATGTAGAAAGTGAAGAGGGTCCCAAATCCCCATTTTAATTACCCAATCATTTTAAATATATCAAAATAAATTGAAATGGAACTGTGAGTGCCTTTCACCCCGACCTTGTGGTTATTATCTTATCACTGTCATTTTCTCTTACTCTTGACAGAATCTACAATGAGAGTTTTCTGCCAAGCACGTGATATTCATATCTTTGTTGGGCCTATACATATACAACGTCCTATTAGAAGGCCTACAATTATTCTCGTAATTCTTCTATTGTATTAATAGATACTCAGTTAATTTTAGCGACGCTGACGGTCGTTTAACGAACTCTGTCCAACTGATTTTCCTTCTAACATTCCTTTAATTTATTTTGCGCCAATTTTATTTGTTGTGTTTCTGATTGTTGCCCTTGGGATTTATGCCTAAATCTGGGAATTCCTAATAAAATTATATATTTATAGTTATACCAACGGTATATTACTTTGTAAAGATAATTCTTAAGGTATTCCTGTGGTATAATTCAGCTGTTGATGCAATTACTGCAATTATTATTATTATTTTCGTTTACGATATCTGAACAGATAATAATAGGGTGATTAAGTCGTTATAAAGCCATAATTTTTCCTTAACGCATGAATAGATAGATTTATATTGCTGTCCCATATCTGAAGCTTTTTGATGGCTTTATTGTATCGTCCAATAAAAATAATGATCCAAAGGGATATAAAGTCCACGCTGCCTCGTAGTGTGATGTAAAATAAATTGTAGACCATTACCATACGGATTGTTTTATTACCATGTGGATTAAAGAAGCGTTTTTTCCGTCATCAAACGTTTAATAAATTGATGTTTGTGACCTGAAAATATTTATCAAATAGAGCGTGAAGTTCTTCTTTAAAACCTTTTATATTCGACATTTTTTAAATTTCTTATATAATTTATTCTAAAAATTTAGACAAAGTGTGCGATTTTTGAGAGACTTCAGTTTCCCATAATAAAACTTTTAGATTTGATGTACATAAAACGAAGAAAATAATGTAAAGTGATGTTCCGAGCCACTATACAGTTATTGGGGAATTTGTTATGGTCAATATTTCATTCTAACAGTTTTTATGAGAAATTTAATTCACACCACAAACTTTTAGGCTCGCCCGGAACATTATATAAATCTAGCAGAGTCGAGGGTCGATTTCTGTTTGGTTTTCCAACTGTTGTCGGTTTAACCACTATTATGCTCCAAGATTCGATATAAATAAGAAAAAAACTATCAATTTAAATTCAGATTTAAGTTAATCAATTGTACGATAGTTTAGACAATAAAAAAATCTTCTTAACTCCTCTAACATGATTTTCGAAATAGAAAAACTAAACTATCAACCGATAACGATCAGAAAAAAATATTTTATTGCTTATGTGTTTACTTTGGTGATTCTACACTCTTTGGAAGACATCCAAAAAAATATTAATGATCATGGAAAAGTTTCTGTATCCGCAAAATATGAGAAATAAACATTGCGTCCAATATATCAGGATTTATATCACGACTTAAATATATCTTTGAATTATAGTGTTTTTTATTTCTAGAAAAGGGATTCCCGGAGGGTTAATTTTTCCGAGGTTTTGCACAAACTCTTGCCTTTATAGAGTATAAGTTGGATTATTTCTAAAACTTTGAACATAGGTTGAAATTTTTCTAGAAAACTATTCACCACCTATAATCTCTACACCTATACATTCTATAATATCAATACAGGGTTCTACAAGGCTCATATTCGGTCCCACTATTATTCATGTCATATAATAATAACCATAAATATTTTTAATAACTCTAGGAGATGAATAAGTCATAGAAAAAATACAAAATGTGAGCAAGGATACTTTCTTCTAGTCCAGAGACCGATCAGGACTATTTAACAAATAGATAAAGAAATGTGGGCTTCGGTAAGGGGGAAAAGTACTTTCTCCTTAAATAGAGGTGTGGAAATGTCGATTTTTAACGGTTTGTTCATTCCTTGGAGCCGAAAATGGTTTTAGTTTGAACACCTAAAATTTTTATATTCTGGTGTTACGTTACTGTCATTCCACAAAGCCACGTTAAAAATAAATGAAAAAAGTTAAAAATCAATATCATAATGGTTAAGTAATCCATCGGGAAGATCATTTTTCTAATGTCAGTAACTTAATATTGTCGATTTGGAGTAATACTGAATCAAATTAAAAGCACCCTTATACAGCATAGCGCTCGAAACTTCCTCGCTGATATAACGCGTCATCTGTATATTAAAAGAACGCGATATTGTTATGATTATGTTTCGAGATGGCTATGGGCATCGCCAACGGTTACCCTTGTTCAACCCCGACTTAGAAACTTACACAGCGAAAATTGAAAGTAATTTAATAGAAAATCGGGCATAGGATCTTTCTTGGAAAATTAAGAATAGTAAATTTAGCCATATAAAAAAATAATTAAAAGCTAGGATTAGAAAACCTATTAGATCTAAATATGAAGTCTTCCTTGAATTTCAAACAGATGGTTCCTTTAATTTGAATGATTGTGGGCCCAACTCAAATAAAGTTCTTAAATTAAATATAATTGTCTCACCTTGTGATTTAAGTATCATAAATAAAAATAAACTGATTAAATTTAAAATTATATATTTACACGTTTTTGCGTAATACTTTCGGACAAATACATCGACACGTTTTTACAAGGACCACCTGGGATCCTTTTAACAGGATATTCCGATGTAAATGCGAAATAATAGAAATGCCTTGCATTCAATACAGGATCTGATCTTTATTCTATTTTTATGAATTCTAAAATGGACGTGACTTATTTCTTAATTCGAGAATTGGAAGAGGAAGTGGGCGGCGAAAGCCAATATGTGCCCCATTACCTGTATTTTTATTACAAAAAAACCTTCAATTTTGTCAATGCAACATCAGGTAGGTTCCGATTCAGCTTATTATTAACAAGGGCAAAGGAATTTACAAAACATAGTAGTTGAGGTTGCACAGAAAATTGACTGTTATGTTTTTAAAAGGCCGTAGGAAAATTTGAAAAAAAAACTATTAGGAAATACATAATTTCTTTTTAAATTACTGGGAACAATAGGGCTTGATATTAAAATATTAAATAAGGGCACTAGACTTTTTTCATTATAAAAAAAGAGCAAAATTAAAATATATCTACAGACTAGTATATGCAGCCAAAGCCACGAATGTTTTGAAAATAAATAGAAGTTATTAGAAGTGTATGTAAAAAAGAATTAATAATCTACAAAATGTAGATTTTGTGAAAATTACGAACCTAAATCTTTTATAAATGTATCATGCTGACAGCTGAGGACGACACTATATTTACATCCTTGAAAGGATCTTTGCCGTCACCAAAAATTAATCTTTTTGAAATAAGAATATTATCTGTCTCTTCGTTATTAGAGAAGTTTTTTAAACGTATTTAAATCTTTGTAAATATGCTAGAATTCAGTTCGAGAACAAAATACAGCACAGATTAATAGTGTCATCAAATTAGATGTCGTACTAAAAGAGTGGGTTTTAAAATTGAAACTTTTTCTTATGTTGACAATTATAAGAGCGTATTAAGGTTCAAAAAAGGTGAAGCTTAAAATTCTTTATAATCTCGATATGACAGAAAGAAAGGCGTTAAAATGAACCGTCATCCGCAGGCCAGAGAAATGTGTTTTGAGTGTGTGCAGAGAAATCACTAAAAATAACTCTTTGGTCAGGATCGGACTCAACAAACTCGACGGGAGTATCACAAATAGAAAAAAAATGTTAAGCATCCATATTCAAAAGTCGGAAAAGAAAATTTCAGATATGAAAATGTACAATGCCTTCTCTACACCTTTTGCTTTTAAACAGATTAGTTCAGCTTTTGAACAGACTTGTTCAAAATCTGATTTGACCTATTTGAGCCTTTTTAAAAATTACCAGTCTAAAAGCGGACGGTATTCTGAACCGGTTTCATACCTACTTTAGTTTCTTCAGAGAAACCAATAGTATCAAGGCAAAGTTTGCGTCCCGAGGGCCTGCAATTGCCTGAGGTTTTAATAAAATAAGCAGCAATGACATTTACTAAATATAATGAAACACTGACTGCAATATTCAACAAACGTCAAAATATCCTAACAGCGGGAATTAAGCCTAACAACGGGAAATTAAGGCACCTCTAATATACCAAGAGAGTTATGATCCAGTTTATTGATAGCGTAACCATGGTGATATAATCTTATAATAGCCCGGTCAGGAATAAAATAGTTTTTTATTTAACTAAATGTTATGTAAACCACCAATTTATTCATTTTTATCAGTTCCTTAATTATTAACTTTCTCAAAAAATTTTACATTTCTGTCATTGTCATTTTTGCTTGGAAATCGTAAGTTAAAAGGTAATGACTCGTCCTCCCTAACTCGCACAAGTCTCCTGTTGGTTTTTGGGGGTTGCTGTTCCATTTTAAAAGTTGATCACGTGTTTTAATCTTGAAAAGATGTGCGGTAAACTATAATTTTACTTGTCACTTTCTAACAGTTCTGTTAGAGAAACATAAACAGATTTTTCATTCAAATAAATGTTATATGAACCATCAATTTATGAATTTTTATCGGTCCCATAGATATTTACGTTTTAATTTGTCTATTTTACACTTATTTTTGATAATCGTAATCCGGTCCTGGATAACGAACCATTTTCGACATGTCTCAGTGGCTACTAAGGCCTTGTAACATGTGCTGAGAGAGTGAGATAAAGAGATTTCTGTCAGAAAATGATTTTCCTCATTCTCTTTTCGTAGAGTGAATTTGGTATTCAGCAGGCATTTCCTCTTTCTTTGTGCTTCCCATTGGTTAACTATTGAACTCGTTTTACAAGCCCGATGCAGGGGCGGACTAGGCCAGTTACTATTATTTAAAAAAATCTACAAAATGTATCCCGTCTCTTTCACAGTTTACCAGTTTTCTAAGTAACTAGGAATGAGAAATCAAAATATTACGATTGTTTTTTGTACTTAACTGGAATAAAAATTAAAAAAAAAAAACAGAATTATAAATAAAATTTCATTAGTATTCAACTTAATATTTAGTCCTGCAACCAATCGATAACGACAGGAGCGTTTCAATGGTTGATTATATATTTTTTTAATTTTAAGATCAAAATACTTCGGCAAAATCAGTAATTTATTGAAGGTACGAAAAAAGTTTCACCACTCACAAATACCCCGAGAGTGAGAGGAATATGGACGCTAAAGTAGAAGTGATTTTCTTTTTTGTAATAAAATGACTAAAAACTAACTGTCCAGCCTCTTCGCGATTTCAAAATCAGTTGGAAACCCGGTCCGGCACTGGTACAGTAAAAATTGCTTTATGAAGAAACAACAATGAAAGTTTATGCCTCTTTCCACCCTCTGGTGTGCACTCCTTTTGAAAATTGTTTCATAATCTTTCGTAAAATGTTTCTGAATTGTTTATGCTTTAACCTTCAGGAATTTTCTGGGCAATGCATTTAAAAATTTTAAAAATTAAGTAATTCAAACTGGGAAAATTACACCAAAACGATTGAGTTCATATAGATGAAGAAATCTTTTTAATTCAAATTGTCTAAAAGATTACTTTTATCATATACATTTACTTGTTAATTTATTCAAATTTTAGTCAAGGCTCCAAACTTATGTTAAGACAGGATTATCTTTGTTTGACATGATTTAATATCTAATATTATTCATATAATCAACTTTAATTAAATTATATCACATAAATGAGTCGGTTCTAATAGTTAGTATGTACCAATACATATTAGGTTCCATCTGACAGTTATTTTCCAAATATCGTTCAATTTAAAAGAAAAAAAAAAACACGTTAGAACATTTACAAATCAATAAGAATAAAGCAAAAGACAGAATATTGATTTAAGAACTGGAAAATACCAGTGGACTAATCCGGGTATAGCAATAATATTTTCGAGTGCGGTTATCTTTTTCTCTTGGCACCCTTATTCGCATTTGCAATCAACCGTCGTTTTAATTACTTTTCAACCAAACCTCTGCAATTTCATTGGGTGAAGAAGCCTACACTCTTTTATAGACGATTTTGTAAAATGATTGTGTCATTTACAACCCTCTTATATTTTATGTTTAATGTAAGACCTAAAATCTATCAAAAGGTTGAACTGAGATGTTTTAGGATATAATTAATAACCACTATATAAAGTGTTTAAAACATACATAAGCCTTCCTATCTTTGAAATATAATCGAGAAGAAAGAAAACAATGAAAATTTCTTTCACATTATTTTATTCTATAACTAATATCATGTTTTTTGTTTTAGAAACTCAGGACCTCTTTATTTTCCATACGTGATTATTAAGAGATATTTAAATTGAGTGTTAATTGAGTAAACCAGTAAGGAATTTTAATTTATTAGATTTGACATCCTAAGACCGGTTTCTGTCTTTCGACTTCATCAGTTAGGCTTTTCGAATCCAATAAATAAAATTCCAAACTCGTACAAGTCAATAGCTATATCCGCTATAAGATAACATTTGTAGATGTGCTACCATCTATGGTAAGAAGAGAGTATTGACATTAAATTTTGACTGAATCTAGTCAAGATGTCACTCTCTTCTTTTTTATCCCTTTCAGAGATTAATACAAAGTGAGTAAACCAGTAAGGAATTTTAATTTATTAGATTCGACATCCTAAGACCGGTTTCTGTCTTTCGACTTCATCAGTTAGGCTTTTCCAATAACGAGTTTGGAATTTTATTTATTGGATTCGAAAAGCCTAACTGATGAAGTCGAAAGACAGAAACCGGTCTTAGGATGTCGAATCTAATAAATTAAAATTCCTTACTGGTTTACTCACTTTGTATTAATCTCTGAAAGAGATAAAAAAGAAGAGAGTGACATCTTGACTAGATTCAGTCAAAATTTAATGTCAATACTCTCTTCTTACCATAGATGGTAGCACATCTAAAAATGAGTGTTAATTATCTAAACAAATTTCAAAATCAAAGCTTAATATAATTATTACTGGGCTGTCATAATTTTTTAATTTGGAACACCCACACATGAGGTGACAGTATACATTTCTAATATGTTAAATAACCTATCAAACGCACATCTAATTCAATTTTGTGATAGATATATAAATCTTTTTCGGCGTAACTTAATGCATAATTCATGAGTATTTAATCAAAATAGTTATTAACTTATCAATTTAATATCCCAAAATTATGAGGATTATAACCATAACTTTTATTATTTTTATGGTGTGATTTATCGGTGGTAGATTGAAAATGTGAAACTGAAATTAGGAAAGAGCATAAAACACAGAAGGGAGGACGATTTTATGGATTCAATTAAAAGATATGCAAGGCTAGGTGCGTTGCGAGTTTTGAACGGGGGTTTAATACACAAACTGCTGATTGGGTCCAGGATTGCGCCTTAATTAATAACAATACTTACTTCTGGATTTTTTAACTTGAAAGTTAAAAACCGATAAAAATATTTTACTAAAAGAAATCCCTTTCATTCAAAACCGTTGTTGAGAATTACGTAGCTGAGTGGAAATTTTAACGGTGTCCAATTTTTTTTTCCAATTTTTTTTGAATAAATTTTTACGGCATTTCTATAATTGAGAAAAAACAAAATCTAACACGAAGGTGGAATTTTTTGTACCTTAAAAATTCCAAAACAGTATCTTGGGAGTGACAAAACTGCACAAATGATGTGAAATGAAATCACACAAGCTCCCAAGAACAAGGACATTAAAAATGTCCTACACTACACCAGCGTCTTGACTTCAACAACTACTCCTTGAACTATATGCCCCACCAAGTATTGAATTACGAAAGTCCAGACGTGGAAGCTTCTTACTGATGAGGCACAATAATGCCGAAACCGGTCTAAGAATGGCAAACTCCTTTATTGACAAAATCGAGGTTTTTGGGTTTTTGGGTTAAAGCACCAAACCACGTCTGGACTTTCGTAATTCAATACCTGGTGGGGCATATAGCCCAATGAGTAGTTGTTGAAGTCCAGACGCCGGTGCAGTGTAGGACATTTTTAATGTCCTTGTTCTTGGGAGCGTTCACATCATTTGTGCAAACTGCTTCGTATGAACACACAGTTTTAATTTGTCAATTTCTATTGCGTCTAAAATACAATCATTGAGAAATCGATGTCTCTTAATTAAGTAGAACGAAGTGGGTAGAACACGAATTCGGTAAATGTTCTAATTAGAAATTTAATTCTCTTTTTGTTTTCTTTTAATCGCATATTCTGCTAGCTTAAGAAAAAGTTAGCAAATATGAAATAAATAGCTTTTTCTTTACAGCAACTAAATGTTTTAGATGTGCTGCCATCTATGATTAGAAGAGAGTATTGACAATTATTAAAAGCAAAAAATTCCCGGTGTATTGGGGTTGCATACACAATTTGCATTGTGTGTTGCAAAGCTTTTATTTGACTGATTCTAGTCAAAATGTCACTCTCTTCTTTCGTATCCCTTTCAGAGATTAATACAAAGTTAGAAAACGAGTAAGGAATTTAATTTATCAGATTCGACATCCTAAGACCGGTTTCTGCCTTTCGGCTTCGTCAGTTAGGCTTTTCGAATCCAATAAAAATAAATAAAAATAAATTAAAAAAAAAATTAAATTAAATTCCTTACTCGTTTTCTAACTTTGTATTAATCTCTGAAAGGGATACGAAAGAAGAGAGTGACATTTTGACTAGAATCAGTCAAATAAAAGCTTTGCAACACACAATGCAAATTGTGTATGCAACCCCAATACACCGGGAATTTTTTGCTTTTAATAATTGTCAATACTCTCTTCTAATCATAGATGGCAGCACATCTAAAAATTTTATCTTATAGCGGATATAGCTACTGACTTGTACGAGTTTGGAATTTTATTTATTGGATTCGAAAAGCCTAACTGACGAAGCCGAAAGGCAGAAACCGGTCTTAGGATGTCGAATCTGATAAATTAAATTCCTTACTCGTTTTCTAAATGTTTTAGTACGCCACTGAAATATCCTTGTAGGTTTTGAACTTTTTCTTTTTGATGGCGATCCAACAAAACGTTTCATTAGTTTTATGCTACTATTAGAGAATAGAAATATAATAACCGTTATGGAGGGGAAATTGGGCCTTATTAAATTGACTGAATGCATATTCTATCGGGAGTTAAATGGTGTGTGTATAATTGAACTGCCTATTACTATACGTCGCCTTAATTAAATTTTAACGTTACGTACTCATTTAAAAAACAATGTTAAAATGGAGTGTCGAGTCTCTAGAGTATCGTATACTAGCCTGTCGTTGGTTTAGTGCCAAAAATTATGACAATATCCTGTTAAAATGAATGTTTTTATTACATTTACGGTCAGATACTTTTAAATTAATTAAATTTCTTCCACACGGATTCCTTTGTCGTCTATTGAAAAAGCCTAAAAAGCAATATTTCCTATAGATAAATTAAAATAGTGGAAAATAAGTCGAGAGTCTTCTTTCTGTAATTGATTTTAAAACAAGTCGCGGTTTACAGTACATCATGTAAAGCATGCATCAAGGTATATATTGGAGAAACAGGATTGTATTTCAAAACCAGGTTAAATGAGCATATTAACTTCGAAATTATTGCAATGTAAATTTTTTAGAAAACTGATTATAAAACAAAATGTTATTTGATTAAAAATACTTCATTTGAAGCTCAAAACATATCGAGAACACAAATTCATAAATAGAAGGATAAACGATGGGAGATATAATTGCAGCTTGTAAGAGTGTGTTAGCATTTAGACAAATGAAATGGGGCGATACTAAAGTGGATAATCTCCATGATCCTGTTATCTAGAGATATAATTATTCTAACAGGGTGTCTTGCTTAAAACAGCTTGCTTTCCTCTCGATCGCGGGGCGGTTGGCGGTGGCTTCTACCCTTCGTTGCTTCTCGTTGCTAGGTTACCGCCTCCGAAAACCACAGAAACACTGCTACAATGGTGATGCTTGTAGAACACGAACACGACACGCACAACACTTCCAGATACTGAAGATGAATTGAGATGATAACGGTCTGCATGGGAAACGGAAATTTCAACTTTTAATCTCGTCACTCTTTTAGATTTCGACAACTCTTTTAATATACGTATATCGGTAATATACACATGTATTTTACTATTTTTTTTATTTAGAAATACATGTGCAAATCAGGGACATTTCTGTTAAGAGAAGAAGCATTTTGGTGTTCCTCAATATTTTGGGTAAAATCATTTTAAAATGTACTGTTGCTTTGTTGGCACAATCCCAGACATCAAACATCCAAACCAAATATAAAAGAACTTTATTGTATACTGATACAGAATTTCAAGCTTGTTTTACGTGGAATTTTTACAGCAACTATCAACATTTGATACTTAAAAATTTTGATACGAGACTTCCTTATATATTCCCTGATAAAAAAGGTCAATTTAGCAACATTAGAAGATACTCCTGAGGGACTGCAGACTGCAGAAATAATCCTACTTAATAGCATCAGTTTAGAAAGGAAAGTTATAGCACGAAATGAAGTAAGAAAACTCCTAAAATTATTGATCTATACATAAATAATAGAAAGATGATATTGTTTTATATAAAATTAATTATATAAGAAAAACGAGACAATATTTCTATAGTAGAATAAAGCAGCATATGCAGAACACGCTATTCAAAAAACAGTAAAATTAAGCAGAAAAAGAGACATTAAATATTAGAAAATGATTTCTTTCTCTCAAACTTAAAGGAAAAAATAAAATTGATAGTAAACATAAAGATATAAAATGAAATTAATACATTGTAATTATCTCAAGGAGATATAAACGCGGAAAGGGATACGAAACAATGAAGGATAGAGCAATGAAATAATTTGTAAATAAAGCGAGTCGAAATACGACATGAAACAAAACAAACTAAGAACGCTCCGTACCTTATGTCTATAATAAACACTTATCCGGAGTATTCGAGGGTTTATGGCATCAGGGAAGACATGATGACCTCTCAGTTCTAATTGAGGACCGTTACTAAATTTCTAGTTCATAGCAGCTACATTTAACAGTATGTCATGTTATTGTAGCCCAATTTTACTGCTTTTAGTGCTTCTACCATCCGCTGAATTCGGTCCAACCACTTAAGGTTGGCCCCTCGATGTATCTCACTAATGGATCATATATTTTGTTGGTATGGTAAAGCTAATAAGATGATTTATAGGAGCATAACATGGTGTTACTTGTTCTCTCACATAAATAGCTCAATTTCCCGGTACAGTATACACTTAAGAGGATTATGCTTCTGATTCAATCAATATACGCCAAAGAAGTCATATATTATACCTCTATTAGTCTGGTAAACAACGATATTAGTAATATTTTTATCATAAGAATGGTTTTTTTTATTAAAGGTTGCTTAATGATGAAAGCAAGCCAACTGAAAGTAGTAAACTCGGGTAAGGCATACATGAAGGTTCTAACAACCAGTTTCCTTCATGATGAAACCATGGATACATCTGCTAGACTCCAGCTGAGGTTATAACATAATATTTGTAGAGGAATTTTGTCTTCCTTTTTGTGATTGGGTAACAAAAAAAACTTCTAAGCTACCCCTTAAAGTGTTCTACTCCATCACAAAAGTTATTCTCTTGATTTAAAGGACCTTAAAGGAATTTAAACCGTCGGGAAAGATCAGATGGAATATTTAATGAATTGAAAAAAAGGTCTAAAATAAAAGATATTAAGATATTAAATTTAGTGCCACACTAGATTGCAGTTCGAGGCCTCTTTTTCTTTAATTTGTAGAAAGTGAGGCACAATATAAATTTATTTTTCAATTCACATAATTGCCATAATTAGATTTTTAATATCTTAAGGGAAGAGATAAATCCAAGAATTCAGTTCTACATATATTCTATTGAACAAAGAACGACAGCAACATTGTAATCCTTATCATATAAACCTCGTTTTTATGTATAATACTATATCGGGTTCATATTGGCAATATGGTCCCGAAAATATCACATTCTATGCAAAAGAGAACAGGTTAGGTTTTCCATTGTATTTCTCGCAATCACGTAGTCAGGTTAAGGCCAAAAGGAAATGTTTTCTTTCTTTAAATTGTTTAAGTAAACAGTGATTTTTAGAAATAGTATATTTTTAAATAAATAATAATAATTGCAGTCGTATGGAAAAATGAAAAATGAAATTGTTGAAGCTTTTGATGAACGAATGAATAACATTTTACATAATTATTTGGGAATGGGAAACTCTCAATGAGAGAACTTCTCAATGGACATTAATGCCTATCCAGCACAATCCAAGTGAGTTTTTGTATGGATTTATAACTGTCGATGAAACCCATATAACCAGCGACCAAAGAACAATCTAAGCAGTAGACTTTTCGTGATGAAGGCTGTCAAATCTGCTGAAAGAATTACGGCGGCCGTGTTCGGGGATATTGATGGTGTTGTGTGGTTTTTCTGGGTTTTCCCACAACTGTAAAGCAAATGCGCCATCAAGCATCAGTAAGTCGCCCCAGAGCGCCACGGCAAATAATAATAATAGCCGTCCCTCCCCTGCACAAGCTGCAGAGCTTCTGGGGTTCACTCGTAAGGGAGTGAATTGCAGGGCGTATATTATTATTATTATTATACAAGGTATAATCTTTTCATCCACTATTTGGAGAAGGCAAAAACCTATTATGTAGCATTATTAGGTGTTCCCAGTTGGCCAGGAAAAGTGTTGTTCTATCGTGACAATGTTTTCCGCAAACGTCGAGAATCACATTGACAAAACTATTCCAGATTTGGCGCCTTATGAATCTTTTCTTTTTCAACAAATTCAGTTCAAATGAGGAAGTTATTGTTGAGACCAATGCTTGTTTTGAGGACTTTCAAAAATCATATTTTAAATAACGAATAGATCTAGAATCTAATAATAATAAAAAATGGTTATATCCTAGTGTTTATTTTTGTTTGCAGTAAAAAGATGATGTGAACGACACTGGCTACAGTCGATACTTTTATATCTGTAAGATTCCACAGTGAACAGACCAGATGTCTATATAATAATCTATATATGCTGACAATGCTGGATGGAGCATAAGATGGGTCTCGGGGGATACATAAGCTCTGGACAAATTCAATAATACAACGTCTTCGAAGCGAAGGAGATAGAAGAATCTAAATGGATATTCGTGCAACAAGCCTGACCGGATATGATGTTCCCATATTCTGTTAGAGCGAGAATAGTGAACACATCCTTCTAAATCATATAAATCGATGGAGATTCCCGCTTCTGGCCCGTGTTATTGTATATTAGAAAGTTTTTATGGCTTTAACAGAATATTGATGAAATGAAGAAAACATTTCCTTTAAAAAATTGTTCTTTGAAAAACTCCAACTTACTAAATTAATTCCTATCTAGTCTTTAACATTTCTTTTAAAAATCGAACACCTAGATTTTAATACAATTTTTGTTCTGATTCACTTAATCGAATGCTGAATGCCCTTAAAGTTTGGCGTAATGTTAAACTGTCTAAAATAATTTTTAGGGTCGAATGTTTCAACGTTATTTGATTTACGTTCCCTCGGTATAAACATCTACATTTCGCGTAATGGGTTTGTCGATCTAAACACGAATTCTCAATCCTTTTATAATTTTTATTGCAATACGCCTAAATATACCTTTACAGTCACGGGGCCATTAAAAATTTATTTTCAGATTTATTGAGTAATAATTCTTCGTATTTTTATTAAAAAGAATTAGTAGTTAAAATAAATTCATTAAAGAACAATGTATCGTATTTCATCTAGTTTTATTTAATCGTCCATAATGTGGAGTGCAAGATAAATTGGAAAGTTTCACGCAAAAAAATTTTAAATCACATTATTTCATGTACAAAACTCTATACTACTAAGGACAAATTTACATGTGAAAAATATGTTCGTTCGGCAAGGACGAGAATTAAGGAGCAACTGTACTAGATATGGCTAAGTAACACCAAGACGAATTATAGTAGATGTAGCTGTGCATTTATTTGAGAGGAAAGTTTTAATAAAATTTGACTATATATTGCAACAAAAAAAATATAAAAAATAGTGACAGAAGGGGATTTTGAGAGTTACTGAAAGAAAGGGAATGTCAAAAGGTTTTTTTTGGAAAATTGAGAAATATTAAAAGGAAAAATTTAAATCCACCACCAACAGAAAGTTGCAATTGATTAATAACAATAACTTATGTTAATATTAAGTTGTATGATATATGGAAGTTTGTAACTACCTAGAAGAGTTCTGTTAATGTACGAGGACGTCTAGATGATTTGACTTAGAAGGACTTTCACATACAGGTCAAAGGTACTTGAAACTTTTAGTGTTTAATATTAGAATATTTGTTATTTTTATTGTTTGATATTATATTATAGAGAGTGAGTGAGTGTGAATGTTTTGTTAATAATTATATTTGCAATTTTCGGCAATGTTTAATGTTATCATCTGAAATTGTTTAAATAAAATTTATAACTTTTGACATTTCGTATCAATATATCCCCAAACACAGAAATAGTAGTCCTTGATCGATTTTTTCTACGTGTATACTATAAAAATCTGGTACAGAGAATTATTTTCCCGATTTGGGAAACAAAAACAAAATAACAGATGACAAATGAGACACAAAAGAATGAGTGATTTAAGCAATACACAAGAAATGTTATTACAAGTTTATTCCTTGTCTCTTTGATCCTTGAAGTGGACAATTGCCTGAGGGATTTAAAAACAAAATTGAACCATTTCAAACGTAACATAAAGACATTCTTTTAACATTAAATAAAATTATATGGATCATTAGTTGTGCGAACATTTCAGGATTTTTGCAAGCCCAAGTAATAAGAGTGCCTTCAGAATTTCAATTAAATATTAAGAACGTTTGGTCTGGACACAGTCTTGGGAGGATCAGATTGACCAAATAATCTTCATACATTTGTAATTATGTAACTAAAGAGAATAAGTTGCATAGCAGGACCAATTCGCATAAAATGTAAGATAAGTTTTGTTCGGTGGTTTGTTTTTGTTTCTTGTTTTCTCAATTAGATTTATGCAGAACTATACCCATAAAAAATGACCTTTCTGTTATTTACACCACGCAAGAGTGAGTTGTTATAGGCACACAATGTTATGTCTACATTTCAATACTGTGATTGTCGAAACCAAATCCAAAGGTGAATACGACAACCATCAAAAAACAGTAAAACGTTAAAAATGGGCAGTATCTGGTTACGTTTTTATTGGTTTTTGATGGTTTCGTTGTTATAATAAACAGATACGCTCTTTATTTTGCTGTAAGGTGCATTGGAACAAAGAAAAATACACTAAAATTAATTTACCAACGGTGTTTACAATTCCCAAACAACTTGATGGTAAAATAAACACGGTGAGCCACACGAACCTATTTTAGGAGCAATTAAAATTACGAAATGTATTAAAACAATAAAAAAATTGATTCTTTTAAATATAGTTTGTAAGGGAGATCGTCTGACCATGAAAGAACTTTTTTGGTAGCATTTATTTATACAATAAACTAAGAATTCGCAAGGGGGAAGAAAACGAGACCACAAAACTTACAATCAAAAATCAAATAGTGGCGATTAAAAGAAAAGGACGGTGAGAATGTTGACCTTGCTTCAAGATAAATAACAAGGAAGAAACATGGTGGTGGAAAGAAGAAATAAAAGAGACAATCAAGCTATAGAGTCCTTAATGATGGATGTAATAACTCAAGACGTAAGAGATCAATCCCCGTGGAGTATGATCTTTGCGAATGACATTGTGATTTGCGCTACAAGCAAGAAAACTAGAAAGGAAACTGGAAGAGTAGATGAGGTCGTTAGAATGTAAAGTAGTGAAGATTAACAGGAAGAAATCTAAATACCTATATTTTCATGGAGAAAGAGATGGAATAGGGTAAGCAGCTTTAGATACATCGAACCACTTACCCTTAACGTATTGTATACATACACAAAAAAAAATACTCGTTAAAAATTAATTGATTGATTTTTAAACGTCGCCGTCGGTCTAATATTTACCAGAATATTTTAATACAGGTAATTATTTCCGTTATCATCGCTGTTTATGAAATTGTGATTATTAGAAACGAATACAAGGTAACATATGCGTTTCTTCATTAGTCAGTTGATTAGAAGATATCAATACTAATTCCCTTATCGCACAAAGAGTCACATATGTTTGCAACATTATTACATCATATATCGTACAGATGATTGCGGGCGCCGGACTTGAGCAAAACCTCTCATTTTGTCAATGGCGTGCGATTGGTTTCGGAAATAAAAGCAAAAATAATCATTCCGACGAATCAATTTGAGTAATACTCTTTTTCGTAAGGTAAAAATATTCTTTTGAAGGATCGTTGTAACTATAAGAAATAAATTTAAAAGACTAAGGACGTCAAAAAAGTATGCCGTGTCGGAAGAGTAATTATCCTGATTTTGGACATGAAAATATTATCTGAATGCTCATTGGATCAGATTGAAACCATGTCCATTATTTCCGTAAAACTACAATCAAAACACCAAGGTTCACCCAGAAATTTAATGAGCAAAAATTGACGGGAAAGGTCCCGACAACCCTTTGAAAAACAGATACGTAATTTTACCAAAATTGAAATCTTTCCCTGACTAGGATTTTCTTTAAAAAATCACGATATGGAATCAGCAAACTTTAATCACCACTATCTATTTTTATTTTTCAATTCTGATAAACGTTTTCAAATTTACAGATAATGTAAAAATCCTTCGAATTGTGTAAATCTTTTTCGAGAAAGGACTGTAGCTGATGCTGCGCCACTGGATTTGGCCAATCAGCAAGCGGCTTTTGAGCGCGGATATGTAATGACCGGTGACGTATGTGTTATTTGTTTGGCGCCATCTGGCAGTAGCGATATTAACTTGGCAAATCAAACATGCCTGAGACATTAATTACCGGGATCTGATAGCTGTCGTGCGAATCAAACCTTGTTTTCAAATAGCCCATATTTTATGCCTCTAATATCTGATACTGATACGGACGTCCGCAAAAAGTAAAAGAGAACATGCTACCCGATTCTCTAAGCCGATTAACAGAGCAACTTGCTCTAAAATATACAAAATTCTCACAGGATAACTTCTATTTAAAAAAAAAAATACAAAAAAGAATTGACAGGCATTCTTTCCTTATTCTAACTCTAATATCTGTTAGAGAAATTTCGAGGAATATCGGGGTGTTTCATAGATTCAAGGAACATCAAGGTGTTTATATGATATTTTATGGAACGCACCAGGACATTTTAAGGAAGATCGAGACTGCTCAAAGAATGTCAGGATGCTTTAAGTAGTGTCAGACCACTTTAAATATTTTAATTTTAGAACAAAAGGCCAATTTAAGGAGTCTCAGGACTTTTCAAGGAACATTAGAGTGCTTCAAAGAACATCAAGATGTTTAGAGGAACATCGGGATATTTTATGGAACGCACCAGGACACTTTAAGGAAGATCGGGGTATTTGAACGAACCTCAGGAATATCGGGACGGCTCAAAGAATGTCAGGATGTTTTAAGGAGTGTCAGACCACTTTAAATATTTTAATTTTAGAACACAAGGCTAATTTAAGGAGTCGCAGGACTTTTCAAGGAACATTAGAGTGCTTCAAAGAACATCAAGATGTTTAGAGGAACATCGGGACATTTTATCGAACGTTCCAGGACACTTTAAGGAAGATCGGGGTATTTGAAGGAACCTCAGGAATATCGGGACGGCTTAAAGAATGTCAGGATGCTTTACGGAGGGTCAGACCACTTTAAATATTTTAATTTTAGAACACAAGGCCAATTTAAGGAGTCTCAGGACTTTTCAAGGAACATTAGAGTGCTTCAAAGAACATCAAGATGTTTAGAGGAACATCGGGATATTTTATGGAACGCACCAGGACATTTTAAGGAAGATCGGGGTAATTGAACCAACCTCAGGAATATCGGGACGGCTCAAAGAATGTCAGGATGCTTTAAGGAGTGTCAGACCACTTTAAATGTTTTAATATTAGAACACAAGGTCAATTTAAGTTTCAGGACTTTTCAAGGAACATTAGAGTGCTTCAAAGAACATCAAGATGTTTAGAGGAATATCAGGGTGTTTCAACGAACCTCGGAGTGTTTCGAGGGTCATCAGGGTGTTTTGAGGAACCCTAGGGTATTTTTATTAATGTCAGGGCACTTTAAGGAATATCTAAGCCCTTCGAAGAATGTCACGATACTTTAAGGAGTGTCAAAGTAATTTAAGAAGTGTCGAAGTGTTTTAAGAAGAAGAAGAACACTTCGAGGAATATCGGGACGCTTGGAAGAATGACTTTATTGTCAGATCCGTTTAAGGAGTGTCAGGAATGAAGGAACGCTGCGATAAAATGAACATTGTGATATTTAAAAATATATTTTTAATGACAGTAATGTAAATGTCTAAGTTTTTTAAAGGAAATTTATGAATTTCATTAAGACTAGGATTTTTATAATATGATAAGCGTTTTTTTGACGATTATTTAATCCTACAAATCTGTTCCATTGTTGACAATACCGGCAATATTTATTAAGTTCCTAATTATAAGGTGTAAATTTGTTGTTTGTTATCAAATGTTATATCTTTTTGCTAATAAATGTGGCTGTTCTCGTGAAATTAAATACGATATTATCAGGCTGACATATGTTCAGATTAACACCTAGATAATTACATGTGGCACTCGTAATTCTAAAGTGCAATCATTTATGAATAATAATATAATATTCACACATACCATGATTGATATTATTTCATTAGTAGTGGAAACAAAATTACTAAATAATAAAATAACAGAAGGTATCATCAGATCATCAAATTACGTCATTACAGGGTGGATATTTTCTAGAAACAATGGCGCCAATTTTTTTTAAGATCAGATACATTTAATAATGTTTTTTAATCAAAGGATATCTGTAAAAGAACAAGTATAAGATAAAGTATGGCGTCTTGAGGAAGAAAATACGTCAGGTGTCGATTTAATGATTATTATAGTGACTTAGACAAACATATTAAGTCAACCTTCGTACTGTTTGTACGATGTGACAGAATAAACAGTTAGAATCAACAATTTGCTCTGTGGAGTGTTATGGGAAACGTGCAGATATTGCTGTTTACGATACGAATTATGGTCAAATAGGTAAACCCTGAGAGGACGTTAAATGATTAACATGCTAGTCACCATCTCTCTATGCACCCATTATTATTATTAATAACCTTGACACATTAACACATCATTAAAGACGGTCCGAAAGATTTTTCGATTTTTTAAAAATAAGGGCTCATCTACTTCCTTCAGCGAATTAACTAGAATCGATTTTAATGATTATAGAATGATCTATATACGGAACAAAAGAAAAATGTCCTCCGCAGTGAAACATTTGATCAAGATACCCAAGAACCAAACGATCTTATTTTATAATATCACAAGATAAATTCAATGTTGTACGAAACACGAAGCAAAGTCTATATAAAAATGCATGATAGTTTTTATGGCAGGGGTTGTTATACAAGATTGTTCAAAAATAACAAAAATGTAAACACTGATACGTTGGTATTTCATTGTCTACAATACAATGTACGTATGGAAGTGACAATGATTTTGAATCTTTGTAGATGTGAATTTTATTAACGCTTGATTAAATTTTTGAATTGAAACTGTTACTTAAACTCGAACGAAATACTTCTAAAAAGATTGTTTTCAAATAAGATGCTTGGAATAAATATGTATTAGTGAAAATGTTATATTTTGATACAATTATATAAAACATTAAATGAAAGAAGAATTATTTAAATCATCTGCATAAAGTTTTGAGATGTCAGTGGATTAGATACATTATTAATGAACATTAAAGACGTGAGAGGACCAAAATTCGGTCCTTGTGGTGCTCCCGAAAAGGAGACGTATTTATTTTACTTACAAACTATCGTTTGGAGTTTGATTTTCAGTTAAAATAATAGAATAACGAAATGATTTAATTTATTTTTTTGTAAAAGAGAGTTTAATAATTAATTTCGTAAGGTCCATTAAAGATAAATAAATTACGTAACTTTGGCAACTGGTACAAATCACTTATGAAATATTTTAGTTTATTTAATGGCTATTGTTGAGACATGCCAGTTGGTGTAAAAAAACTTGTTTATAATAATGCAGTTGTATTTTATTAACTAGGGACTAGTTATTGACATTAATTTTACTCTTAAAGTCATTGTTAAACCAGGTAAATGACATGACAGTTAATTACATATCTTGTTATTGCTTTGAAATAATGGCAATGAAAACTTAACTAGACATTTTTATACTTTAATACTGATTTAATATCAAACAATTTATTGTTTCAGTGTTAACGTCTTTTTTAAGATCTTACAATGAAATTAAAATTAAATTCTTAACAGAAATCAATTATTTTCGCACAGTTATCACCATTTTTAATTAAAGTAATCTTATTTTCATTATATACTTAAGGAATTTGCACCTCTTGAAATATTTATTGGCCAATTTTATTGACTACCTGCGTAAAATTATAATTAAATAAAACATTAAAAATTGGAATAGAATTACACCAGCGTAGGTAATAATTGTAAAAATAACGTTACAAAATTATAAATATTTGGTTTTGTTGACACAATAATAGGTATATTTGTCTAGGAAAAATATATAAAAAAAATGTACTTGTGCCTGATAAACAAAAATACAAGTGGTGTTAAATAAGAAATTTAATAATAGTATACTCACTGCTACTAAGACGATCCCTCCAACTGATCGGATTGAGTCCTTGGATGCCAGGCCAGTAAAGACCTCCTGTGCCTCTTCCAAGTTCTACAGGAGGTTTGTTGACTGAGTTGGCGGCATGATGGTGGAAAAAGGCAGCGGCGGCAATGTTAAATCCTCGCAGTCCAGAATTCGAAGCACTTTGAGCGCTGTTAGATGCCATACCCAGAGAATTTTGAGTAAAACCGAGATTGTGCGGAAAATGTAATGGGCCAGTTGTGATCTGAGTAGGCCTGGACAAAATATGGTCTATGCCATGAGGATTAGCCCCCTGTGAGCTATTACTATTGCTGGTGGCCCCTAAGGGACTCCGTGATGTCAAACCTGACCGTTCTACGTGTAAACTTGTACGTTCTAACAAGACATCGGTATCGTTTTTTTCTTGTGCATGAAGATGTTCCGAATTGAGGTGAGTTTGGTGATGTTTCATCTCCGTCATAGAGTGCAGAGCTGCTAGAGGAGCCGCCAACATATTTCGGTGTTCCAGGTTGAGAAAACTGAGGTTCTGGTGGCTGGCGAATTCGAGCATTTTGGATACTGGTGGTGGTGGAGTTACTGATACTTCGGACCGATCGCTGGACGCGTCGCTGTGATGTTGCGTCATTGCTACTGGAGACGCCGTGGTTGCAACCTGAAGACGCGAACAAGCCGCGTCGACGAGTCTCTCAGGGCGATTGCGATTTTTTTCACGTTACACGTGGCCCTCACAGCACATCACATTCACTTCGTATCGTAAAACAAGTTAAAGAGACCGTAGTCTTGATTGTAACAAAGTAAATAGTCCCGTGTATTGGTCACTATTGGGTTGACAATGAACTGGACTGACTAGAAGAGACTGTGTTCAGTGAGGTGAGCTTAGTGGGCGGCGGCCAGGAGAAAGGTGATAGCTATAGTGGGGATGTCTATAAACTGAACTACATGTTAAATATGTGCTACTGGTAAGCTCATTACAGGGGCCTCTATGGCAGTTAGCGATTCGGTGCGTGTCGCCGGGCTGCGTGGTTGCTCTCTGCTCTATTTTTAAAAGAGATTAATGCTTTTTTCATTGGTGGGAAGGAGGAACGATTGAATGGGAAGCGGCGCGCCATTGGCGAGTTTCTCGTTTTCTGGCTACGCCCTCTATTGGATTCGAGCACGCCCTATCCCCGGCCGCCGCGCGGGATACGTATTATCGCAATATACATAGAACTCAATCTGTAAGGAGGTATTTTACTAACATAAACATGTTGTCGGTGGAAGAAAGCTTTGACTAGTTAACTGCTTACCTTAGCTTTCGGTTTGTTTCTCTACGGATTTCTATTGCCGTTTATCGAAAAACAGAAAAATATTCATATATTCGTTCATGTGAAAATCACTACAAAATTCCTTTTACAGGATGTTCATTCTTTATCGCACTACAAAATTTCTTTTACAGGATGTTCATTCTTTATCGCACTACAAAATTCCTTTTACAGGATGTTCATTCTTTATCGCACGACAAATTTCCTTTTAAAGGATGTTCATTCTTTATCGCACTACAAAATTTCTTTTACAGGATGTTCATTCTTTATAGCACTAACTACAAAAATGCTTTTACAGGATGTTCATTCTTTATCGCACTGCAAAATTCCTTTTACAGGATGTTCATTCTTTATCTCACTACAAAATTCCTTTTACAGGATGTTCATTCTTTATCGTACTACAAAATTCCTTTTACAGGATGTTCATTCTTCATCGCACGACAAATTTCCTTTTACAGGATGTTCATTCTTTATCGCACTAACTACAAAATTCTTTTTACAGGATGTTCATTCTTTATCGCACTATAAAATTCCTTTTACAGGATGTTCATTCTTTATCGCACTTCAAAATTTCTTTTACAGGATGTTGATTCTTTATCGCACTACAAAATTCCTTTTACAGGAAGTTCAATCTTTATCGAACTACAAAATTCCTTTTACAGGATGTTCATTCTTTATTGTACTAACTACAAAAATCCTTTTACAGGATGTTCACTCTTTATCGCACTACAAAATTCCTTTTACAGGATGTTCATTCTTTATCGCACTAAATACAAAATTCCTTTTACAAGATGTTCATTCTTTATCGCACTACAAAATTCCTTTTACTGGATGTTCATTCTTTATCGCACTATAAAATTCCTTTTACAGGATATTCATTCTTTATCGCACTACAAAATTCCTTTTACAGGATGTTCATTCTTTATCGCACTAAATACAAAATTCCTTTTACAGGATATTCTTTCTTTATCGCACTACAAAATTCCCTTTACAGGATGTTCATTCTTTATCGCACTATAAAATTCCTTTTACAGAATGTTCATTCTTTAACGCACTAACTACAAAATTCCTTTTACAGGATGTTCATTATTTATCGTACTACAAAATTCCTTTTACTGGATGTTCATTCTTTATCGCACTAACTACAAAATTCCTTTTACAGGATGTTCATTATTTATCGTACAGCGTGATTTCTATTTCGCAAGGATTCTATAGATTTTTTTTCTGAATCGCAAAAAACAAAAGTCAAATAAGGAAAATTCTTCTAAGAAATTTAAATATACCCATTTTGGAAGAAATATTGAAAACTATTTACTTATGCTTGGAGAAGGTTCGACTTTTCAAATTTTTGGCATATGCATGAAAATAACTACGGGGTGTTGTGATATTCAACTGACCTACACTGAAAAAAAAAAAATTGGATAACATTGTGAATTTGCGTAGATATTAACTGAAAAGTTTACATTTCCTTAACTTTAAAAAAAATTGCAAACAATAACAAGTGATTTTTGCAAGTAGGTTGTGAAAAAAAAAATATTTTCTCAGAAATATTGTGAAATTACTTAAAACCTGCACTTTTTTCAGTGTAGACCTGTACACCTGAGGGCTCCTGTGAATTGTAAAATTTGATATAGAAACATAAACCTTCTAAGAGGACTTTTAGAATTGAAAAAAAATCGATTTTTTATTTTTTACATAAAAATTATTCTCCTAATTTTTTTTTTGAAAGTTATAGATGTGCGCTATGAATAGACCCCAGTTAATTTCACGTTTAGCCAAAAACAATAAAAAAATTTATATTTCTACCTAATTTTTTCAGCAATCTGTCTTACCAGCAAAAAAGTGACTTTAAAGGACTTAATTATACCAACCCTGCCATTTACGCAGCTGATATTTGGGGTCAATTTTACGTATTTCTATAGCAATTGTATCGTCTACAGTAGAATCCATTCTATCTAAACTGAAGTAATTAACAGATCTTTATTATGACAAAAATTCATTGGGAATAAAAATCAGTTTTTTTGAAGAAAATTTGAAATTCAGACATTTTTCCGATATATTTGCGAATTGAGAGAGCAAACCCTAGCAGGGACGTAGGTAGGGCATCATCTATCTATATAGCCTTATTCCAATCGTTTGAGCGGTCGAGGACGATAAAATCCGCGGTGGCCATTTGCACCAATATATTTTTCCTTTTGAGAAATCGACGTGATATACCGCGATCAGATACAAATCGGGGTTTATAGCCGGGGAAAGGTGAAATCTATTGGCAGCGTATTTTTTTTAGCAGAAACGTGTGTTACCGATCGAAGCAACATTCGCGTGAATTCTAGCGAGAACAGCACATTTTTAAGAAATGTGTTAGAATAAGTCCATAATAATGTTTTTAAATAAGTGCCTTGCGTGTAAGCGCAATGAGCTTGAGCTCTGACCCAAATGTCACAAAATACGTGGAAAAAAATGTGATAATCGTACGAAATTCCATTGACAAAATTCCATCAATGGCTTTTGTTTATTGTTTGGTGACAATAGACGATATTTTGCTTCCCAACTTATTAAACGAACCTGTTAAAACTCTATTTTCATAAACTTATGTTATGCACCAACTTAGCGCTTATTTGAACACTGAGGTTTTTGTAGGGTAGCTAAAGGGATCTAAAGCAACTCCGCATATTAAAATTTAGGCGAACAATTTTGAGAGGAGAATTATTTTGATGACCCTCGTATTTTTTACCGAGTATGTAATTGCTGTTAGAAAGACGGGGACGTTTTTGTTAGGTGCAAATGACGGTATTTGATGAGATTCAAGCTAAAAACTCCAGATGATGTTAATGGAGGAAGGCGTTAATAGCGTCCTCTAGACTCAAGATAGAACTACTCTGCATATCATTAATCTTAATTAAAGTTGAATTTAGTTATCGTGTATATTTTAAGGATATTCCGCCTGAATATGCACTTATACGGAGAGGTCTACTTCGGAGGAAAGAAAATTATCCATCACCATATAGAAAATTCCCTCTTTCTACATAAATATTCAGTTTTTGATTATGTGTGCTAACTTTAAAGAATACTGTGTTTGGCTATTCTGTCAGAACTGTTAACTCAATAAATTTCAGTAAAAAAATTTGGGTTAAATTTCCAAAAAATCTGAGAAAATTTAAATTTGGCACAGAAGTGTAACAATTCACAGCTGACAGAATTAAAATTAAATAAAAAATATTTGAATGGATTTTTATGACAAAAAACTGAATTTCTTTCAAAAAAATTTGGTATATATCTGAAAAAATATTCTGAGAAAATTAAAATTTGGCACGAAACGGTAAATTGTGTGTAAAACTCGCAGTTGGCAGGATCAAAATCAAATAAAAAAATATTGATGGATTTTTATGGCAAAAAACTGAATTTCTTTCAAAAAAATTTGTGATAAATTTCCAAAAAAATCTGAGAAAATTAAAATTTGGCACAGAGGGGTAAATTAAGTGTAAGAATTCACAGCTGGCAAAATTAAAATTAAATAAATAAAAATTGAATGGATTTTTATGGCAAAAAACTGACTTTCTTTCAATAAGAAATTGGGATAAATTTTCAAGAATATCTGAGAAAATTAAAATTTGGCACAGAAGGGTAAATTAAGTGTATCTAAGAATTCACAGCTGGCAGAATTTAAATTAAATTAAAAAATATTAATAGATTTTTATTGTAAAAACCGAATCTCATTAAAAAAAATTTGGGATAATCTGCAAAAATATTCTGAGAAAATTAAAATTTGGCACGAAACGGTAAATTATGTGTGACTAACAGTTGGCAGAATCAATATCAAATAAAAAAATATTGATGGGTTTTTATGACAAAAAACTGACTTTTTTTCAATAAAAATTTGGTATAAATTTCCAAAAAAATCTGAGAAAATTAAAATTTGGCTTAGAAGGGTAAATTAAGTGTAATAATTCACAGCTGGCAGAATTAAAATTAAATTAAAAAAAAAACTGAATGGATTTTTATGGCAAATAACTGAATTTCTTTCAAAAAAATTTGGGATACATCTGCAAAAATATTCCGAGAGAATTAAAATTTGGCACGAAACGGTAAATTATGTGTAACTCACAGTTGGCAGAGTCAATATCAAATAAAAAAATATTGATGGGTTTTTATGACAAAAAACTGACTTTCTTTCAATAAAAATTTGGTATAAATTTCCAAAAAAATCTGAGAAAATTAAAATTTGGCTTAGAAGGGTAAATTAAGTGTAATAATTCACAGCTGGCAGAATTAAAATTAAATTAAAAAAAAACTGAATGGATTTTTATGGCAAATAACTGAATTTCTTTCAAAAAAATTTGGGATACATCTGCAAAAATATTCTGAGAGGATTAAAATTTGGCACGAAACGGTAAATTATGTGTAACTCACAGTTGGCAGAGTCAATATCAAATAAAAAAAATATTGATGGATTTTTATGGCAAAAATCTGACTTTCTTTCAATAAAAATTTGGTATAAATTTCCAAAAAAAATCTGAGATAAGTAATTGAAATTTGGCACAGAAGGTTAAATTAAGTGTAAGAACTCACTGGCAGAATTTAAATTAAATAAAAAAAATTTGAATGGATTTTTATGGCAAAAAACTGAATTTCTTTAAAAAAAATTGGGATACATCTGCAAAAATATTTTGAGAATATTAAAATTTGGCACAGAACGGTAAATTATGTGTAAATCACAGTTGGCAACATCAAAATCAAATAAAAAATATATTGGTGGATTTCTATGGCAAATAACTAAATTTCTTTCAATAAAAATTTGGTATAAATTTCCAAAAAAATCTGAGAAAATTAAAATTTGGCACAGAAGGGTAAATTAAGTGTAATAATTCACAGCTGGCAGAATTAAAATTAAATAAAAAAAACTTTTAATGGATTTCTATGGCAAATAACTGAATTTCTTTCAATAAAAATTTGGTATAAATTTCCAAAAAAAATCTGGCTCAGAAGGGTAAATTAAATGTAATAATTCACAGCTGGCAGAATTAAAATTAAATATAAAAAATTTGAATGGATTTATATGACAAAAAAATTGAATTACTTTCAAAAAAATTTGGGATACATTTGCAATAATATTCTGAGAAAATTCAAATTTGGCACAGAACGGTAAATTATGTGTAACTCACACTTGGCAGAATCAAAGACAAATAAAAAAATATTCATGGATTTTTATGGCAAAAAACTGACTTTCTTTCAATAAAATCTGAGAAAATTAAAATTTGGCACAAAAGTGTAATTAAGTACAGCAGCAACATCTAAGAAACAAAATGTTTTAGTGGATTTCGATGGCAAAAAACTGATTTTCTTTCAATAATTTTTTTTTGGGAAAAGTTAGTTGAATCCCTTCTTGTAGGGGAATTTACGGTATTTGAAAGTTTCATGGCAATATTTCACATCGCGAAGTTATTTCTTCGAGTGTTATTATTCAAAGTTTTCAATTTGTGTTCGGCGGCAGTTACCGTTAATTTTTAGTAGGGTACAGAAACTCTTTCATTCGAATGTTGTAAAAGGCAACAAATTTTTAAGTCGATTTCCAAGGCACTCGCTCAACTGCACCGAGGACCGACATGCAAAAACGAAAGCGACATTCGATACAATTGGTCCACTTTCGCCGAAGTCATAAATTAAAAGTTCACAATGTGTTTCATTTATGTAATTTGATTTTTCACCCCAGCTTTAGTAGCTTTTGCATCAAGTGTATTACATATTTTATAAGTTTGTCAGTAGATGGAATTAATATTAGCACTTCTAAGTTGGCTCTGAATTCCGCCATTAACTTCTCCCCGATTTATTCCAAATCCTTAACGACTTCTTTCCAAAGAAAATGAGTAACAATTTTCACTCTTAAGTATACGCAAAAACGATAATCAAATTACTTCCAAATCTTTTAAATTAAAATGAAAGGTAAGCTCGTGGAAAACGCGGAAAAATTTTATAAGAATTATCCCAAGAAAATCAAAGAATGACTCCTCATCTAAATTAGTTATCTTCAAAAGTATAATAGAGTAAAAATTGCAATTGTATCTGCAAACTCAACAAATTTTTCCGATATATACCAAATATATCGTGGGTTGCACAGCATCTGAACCTAAAACAACTACTCCTGGGACTACTTGCCCCCACAGTAGGAAGTAAACAGCTCGACAAGGCATCCAAGCCATGTCTGAAGACTACGGTCATAGTGAAACTGTTTTACTAGATTAAAAATTGCAAATGTATCTTCAGATCAAAATATATCGTTTACGCGATTTATAGTCACGTTTTATAGAACGTACCATCGTCTGATCTACCGATTTATTGACATGACCTGGTACGTTTTATTTTGCAACTTTAATTCTATCGAATCCCACCATTCTATAATGTAGCAATGGAAGACTGCAATTTAATCAGACTTAGGCACTTCAATCAAAGGATAAAAGTATTGGATTGAAAGTCGGGGTCTCCTTTTAATACGCTGAGAAGACACCATTTTCTAACTCAAGTGCAATAAAAGTTCTAGTGGATTGAGGACTCCATAGTCTAGAGTTTTTTTTTATTGGACTGTTTTTATTTTGTCTTTTAAATGTAAGGGATTTGTAGTAAAAGAAATAAAAGTAATAAAAATTTTATAGACAACACAACATATTCTACAGGGTGTTTCAGAATTGAATGACGATATTTCACTGGGAGTTTCTTGGGACATTTTTAAGATAATATTGTCTGATGTATGTAGGTCCGCAAAGGTTTTCTCTTGAAGATACAGGGCGTTGAAAAAATTTTTAATTTTATTAAAATAATATTTTTTGCAAACTAGTGCATAACTTTGTTAATTGATGTCCGATCGTTATGAATTTTGGATATTATATTTTTCAGTACTTTCCTGACCTAGTTTCATAACAATAAAAAATATAGGACGTCACATAAAAGCTAAGTAGTTCTATTTTTCGCTAGAATACACAAAATATCGTCGATTTGCAGCGTAAAATGGTGAGTGGAGGAAACTTTTGTATCTTTGGAGGTAGATAACAAGTATAAGCGAGAAAAATGGTGCCAATAGAGCAAGGAAACTTTTTTTATACGACGTTTAGTTTGGGCTGTATACTTTTTTAAAATGAAAATTAAAACGGCGCGTCTCATCTCTTGGAATGGCCGCTGTTAGTGCGATGCAGCTAATGAAGCGAACAGTGTGTCAGAGAGAGCAAACAATTTAAACAAAAGTAAGATATAAACCCAAAATCCATCACTAATATACCTACCCTTACCCTTACCCAGTACAGTTACATAGATAAAAGACAGAGACAGTGACAGAATTATTGAAGAAAGAGGTGTTACTAAAATTCGTAAAAGGTAAAAATATAGTAAAGAACTAATGTATGATATAGGAGACAGGGGTATGAGTAATTGCCAATTTTTTTTATTAACAAATTCAACTAGAACAAAATGATATACTTACCACAGTTTCGTGCAGATACTTCCTTTAATTCTAATATTACGAGTCAGAGAAGTTATCTTGTGCCAACAATATTTCATTTAATATTAGTTTGATTGAAAACTATTAATCCCATTAAATACAGGGTGTTAATGACTATGTGTTACAGATTTTTAGGGCATGTAGAACATAGAATAGTTCATATAAACATTTGCTTTTGGAGGTTTTGTTTCGAAGGTAGAGCTCTTTGAAGATGGCGTCTTCAGGTCAATTTTCAAAAATATGAAACTTTGCAGGGTTAGTAAACTGTCACAAAATAAGGCAACAGGAAAAATTAAAATCGGTTTTTCTCTAAAATGGTGCATCTTGTTGGCTTTAAACGAGAATACTTTTTTTAATAGTGATTATTTTTTTCATCTGTCAAAACAGTCAGATTTCGTGGTTTCAGCCAATAAGAGCTAAGGATCGATCCTAACCAATAATTGTGTTTTATACTGATAAAACCGCTTCTTCGTAATTGTTTTTTGATTAAAGTGTGTTTACCTTTTTTGAAATGTCAAATATAAACATTTGACAACTTTTATTTAGCATTATCAATTATTATTAAACTAAAATGTATTGCAAATCTATGTTAATACCCAAATTTCAAAATTTATTTGTAAACTAACCTGTTTATTCACACACACATCATCAGGTTTTGAATACCCAAATACTTAAAAATCCATAAATCTCTTTAAAACTGACAAATGTCAAACTCTATATCCGAATTAAGCCAAACGCAATCACGTATGCCTTGGTGGCCCTGTAACTAAAACTATAACAGCTCAATATTTTTTGATGTTTCAATTTAATTTGATAAAGAAAATAGTGAACATTTGTGTGTAAAGTTTAATCAAAAAACAAAAACGACGAAGCGGTTTTATCAGTATAAAACAATGATTGGTTAGGATCCTGAGTTGTTATTGGCTGAAACCACAAAATCTGACTGTTTTGACAGATGAAAAAAATAATCGATAAAATTTGGAGGACTCGTGGTACCTTTGATAAAAAAATATGACTGAAAATATCCGTTGCCCCCCTCCCCCCCAATTGAGGCGCTTATGATCGTGTTAGAAAAATCTAATTAACACCAAGAAAAAATGTCATGTTCTACATGCCATAAAAATCTGTAACACGTATTCATTAACACCCTGTATGATATACAGGTAAAATCATAAACCTCAAATATAAATTTTCCTCTTAATTGATCTAAAAAACGAAGTATCAAAGACAAAAAAATAAAACTAATTCGATATAAACAAATAATACTAAAAATTTTATGAATACTTATCTATTGTCTTCGCTTATTTGTGATGGGTGCCACTCTTTTTTTAGTTTTTATTGCGTAATATGTATTTTTAATTAGTTTCCTAATAATTTTTTTTTAATTATACAGTGTGTCTACGTAAGTTAAAATCATACGGAAAACATTTTTATTATTAATTTTAGGAAAAAAGTTATTCTTCATAAAAAGTTCTGCATGATATAAAACCTAAAATACAATCATCAAATACAACATTTTTTCAGTTGTATACGAGGTTCGTCAAAAAATATAGTTTGATCAAGAGTAAAATACATTTATTTTTGACAAAATCGAAAATTGTTATTAAGAAAAGGTGATCAGAATTGACAAAACATTAATAATCCCCTCGCTGATAAACCTGCTGTTTTAAGTAACCCCATAAAAAATAGTCAAAGAGGATTAAGTCAGGAGATCTGGCAGGCCAACGCAAATTGATGTAATTGCATATCTGAATGTAACTTTCAATTCTAATCAACTTTTTTTAATAACAATTTTTGATATTATCAAAAATAAAGGTACTTTTCTCTTAAGCAAAATATATATTTTTAGGCGAACCTCGTATACGACTAAAAAAAATTCATATTTCATGATTGCATTTTAGGTTTTAGATCTTGCAGAACTTTTTATGAAGAATAACTTTTTTCCTAAAATTAATAATAAAAAAGTTTTCCATGTGATTCCAACTTACATAGACACCCTGTATATACCATTGTACTTGAGATGTTAATATACAGGGTGAGTCATTGAGACAGAGGCTAAGGGCAGGTTATCTCGACCAAAATATGGCGATAGGACCAAATATACCTTAATAAAATATTGCTGTGTTAAAGTTGAAATTTTTTTTTCTTTTTTTTTCTGATAATGTCCCTGGGTATATTTATCAATTATTATCAAAATCGGCACAGAGCCATAACTTTGGACAAGGAATATTATTTTATGTATCATTTCACATTTTGTTATAGGGGCGCCACGTGAATGATTCCTGATGATGAAATTAAGTGGTATCTTTTTTTGACGAAACTTTTTTGTGATTTTGATTAGAAAATATGACGTAAACATCATTTCTACGTAATATTGATACTCTTGTTTAAACACGATAATTTCACCCGTTTTCGAGAAAAACGCAATATTTGGTCCTATCGTCATATTTTGGTCCAAATAACCTGCGCTTAGCCTCTGTCCCAATAGTTATGACTCACCCTGTATATATATATGTATTAAATTATTTATAAGATTATAAAATTGTGGCATAAAAGTTGGCATTCCTCGAAATGCTATTGAGATTCACTGAAAAGCATTATAAAATAAATTGTACTGCATATCACCTTCCAAGACACCTTCAAAAACGAATATTGATAAAATTAAAAAAAACACTCACCCCTGGGATTCTTCTTTTTACCGCCTGTTTAATCGTTGATATCTTCTTTCTTCGCTCTTCTATAACTGCATAAATAATTCTTCTACACTCCGGAAATCTTCTGTACCCGGCGACGTCAGTTCATGCCGACATTAAATTCACACTCTCATTCCATTTCTCTACGGCCCTTTGATACTCTAAGGTACTAAACTCAAATTTGTGAAGGAAAATTATTGACGTTTTTACTGTGCAACCATTTGATAGTAAATTTTCAAAATTCAAAATTAGAGACGACTTAAAACGAAGTGGTACTTTACTATAAAATAGTTTCGTAAGCCCTAAATTTTTATTTTTCATTTTGAGAGGATGAAAAAATAAGTACGTATTGGTAAAGGTCTAATCTATGTTCCTATACTCTCACTTTTTCAAAATTTGATTTAGTTTTTTCTAAAAAAAAAAAAAGAAAATTCAATGTTTTTTTGATGATTTTTCCCATTTTTTTTAGAAAGAACCAAAGAAAATTTCGAAAAAGTAAAAACATGGGAACATAGATTAGATCTTTACCAACAAGTACAAATTTTTTCATCCGCTAATAATGAAAAACAAACGATATCCATGAGCTCTGGTCTAGGAACGAATATTTGCGTAGTATTTCGGCTCCGCCCAGATAACAACTAACAAAATTTCCTGGATGTATGAATTTTTAATTTAAAATAATCGATGGATAAAAAACGCATAAAAATAAAGTTAACTTATTAAAAAAAAAACCTGGACAAAACAAAATTAAATCATTATGGTTACTTCAGACGAGTTTTATATTTGAGTTTAGACCCTTAGAAATATCAATCCAAATATTTACAATCCGAGAAATTAAACCGTGCAAATTTAACCCCTTAGGAATGGCACCCTAAAATGGATCAATCTCGCACAAAATAATTTCGAAGGTTATAAATTTCCGAGATCGAATGTTTTTATTGTCAAAGAGAAATGGAGATGACCACAAACAATATCGTTGATGTCAATACACAGGAATTCCGGGACATCGTTTCTTCTTCGAGGTTTAACGTCAACATCAACGATTTCAAATATTCAAACTGCTTCCTATTTATGATAATTACATCCTTGCGTTTAAAAAATTTTTTTAATGTAAAATTGCAATTGTATCTACAAATTACTACTTCATATCGGTCCAGATGCGTGTTGAAACCCATACTATGGTCAGCCAACCCTTTGGTTTTTGTTTAATTTTCAGACAATTAAACATCTAAACTCATACTCATTCAACCGGCAACGCCGCACTAGGACGCATTTGCAAAACAGCGCTCAAACACGAGGCATCGACAAATAGTTTTTTTTTTAGTTTTTTTTTCCCATTACGCTACGATTGACACGTAGGCCAATATTTACCGCGTAAAATCTATAACGAACTTTCTAAGATTACGCTACTAATGTCACGTCCGCCCTGAAATTCATAATGACGTAATTTGAGTTAATCCTTGTCTTCTCAAGCGAGAGAGAGAGACAGCATAAAAAACTTACAATCTTTCTAGAACAATTGTGCGAGCCGGGAAGGGATAAAAATTTGAAGCGATTGCGCAAAATTGGGCCTGATATTTCCCAAGTTTGTGTGTTAAAATGGACTGTATTGGAGTGGGATTTAAATAACGAGGTTTTTCACACTATTGTTTATTATTTGGATGAAACACAAATGAGTAATAACTAACTGAACACAGATACTAATAGACATTTAAAAATTAATTAATAGTCTGAAGCTATTTGTAAGATTATTGAAAATACGGTCGAGAATTATTATCTTTTTCATCTGACATTACATGTCAAAAAAAATCCCATATCAGATCATCTCGTCTTCGATGATATGATGTTATTTTGCAGAGGCGTGCGAATTTAAATTTTGCATTTATTCTGGCGGAAAATAACACATTTTCCAACAGCGATGAGCTTCGAGACTTTTTAAAACAGTGTGTCTCTAGCTGCGAATCAGACTAGGACCCTCCAGTGTCTATTCATCACTCATGCAGAACACACGCAAAAATAATATTTTCTTAATGATATGATCATTTTTTTTTAATTCGTTTCATTAATATGTGTTAGTGCTTGTTAAACACATGTTAACTATAATACTTTGTTTTTAATTACTTATTAAAGTAATCCATTGTTAAGCTGTTATGATGTTTATATTTATTTAACATTTTAATAAATAGTTAAATAAAAGTGTTCATTGTTTTTGTTGAATGAAGTTGAGAAGATAAACATACAGTACACCCATAACCAATATAAGATCTACAGTCCACTTAGAACTACGATGCAGTTTAAAAAGGCGATAACACACTGTTGGTCGTCCTGGGAAACTGGCACAACATAGGGTTTATTCCAGAACCCTCAACAGTTTTGTTATTCAAGGAGCTGAAGATTGTCAAGCTCATAGTGGAACTGTTTTTTTTTTAAATAATTATTGTTGAAGAAGTATCGCAGAACAGGATGTTATTTTAAATATTAAAAATCCTACATTTCAACTATCATTCTATGCAAAAAAAGGCGTAGATATGAATATATCGGTAATTATTTCCCTTAGATGATATAAAATAATTAAAAATATTATAGAATTGAACATTATACAGATATTTACGCCTTTTAGTGCAACTACAATCATTCTCCTACCTTTACCCGAAATATACGTCAAAATTGTCCAACACAAAACACATTTTTGAGGCTATCCGGAGCCTCCACTTCACATACCCGATTCCTTAAGACTGTCCTGTAAAAAAAAATAAATATTATAGTTTGTTTGAAAAATAAGGCGAAATAAATTCTATATAAAAAAATCAGTCTTTACGAGAATTTACTTTGCCTTATTTTTCAAACAAACTATAGAAACGATTTCTAATCGTTTTTTTTTATTATTGAAAAACAGTTTCCATTATTTTGTATTCATGTTACAGCACGAAGGTAGAATTTTTTGAACCATAAAAGGATGTGAAATGAAATCACACAAGCAGCGGCGGCGCCACGGGGGGACAAAGGGGGGCAGTATGGCCCCCCCCGCCCTTTACAAAATGTCGTTTTTGGCGCCCCTTCGATTTTATAACTAGTGATGTAATTGTTTAACACCAGTCTTTTAGTTTATTATTTAGAGAACTTAAAGATAATGAAATTAGTGTAACAACTGAAGAAATATTACCATATGATCTTGAAAATGCATTTTCGAATCTAGTCAAATTGTACCGAATATAGTTGCGTGAAATTAGACGAAAATAATCTGAAAATGGATGTACAGCTAAGTCAAATTCGCGCACATTTTTTTTACTGAATTGGCAATAAATAACCAAAGAATCCTCGAGTTTTCTTAAAAATTGGAGAAAATATGTATTTTTATGTCGGGAAGACATGGTAAAAATTTTTAAAAAAATTTATTTGTCCAGCCAAAATCGCCATTTTTCGAAAAAAAATTGAATTGGCCGCCATTTTTGGAAAAACAATAGTAGAGAAAAGAATTTTATCTTAAAAAGAAGGATTTTGTGTGTACTTTTATCTAAGAAAATCCAACATTTTATTTATTTATTTAAAGTGACCAATTTATGGAATAATAAAAAAATTAAAATTCGACTTTCATTTTTTTCCAATTTTTTTATCACTATATTTATGCTTGATTCTCTTAGGAAAAACTGTATTTCAGCCCAAAAAATGTTTAAAAAAATAAAACAAATATTTCAGGTTCTAAAGTAAGATTTTTGTGAGGGAACGAATCAATATAAAAAATGAAAATCGAATTTTTTTTTTATTATTCCCTAAGTTGTGCACTTTAAATAAAGAAATAAAATGTTGGATTTTCTTAGACAAAAGCACACACAAAATCCTTTTTAAGATAAAAATTTTTTCTCTACTATTGTTTTTTCAAACATTGCGATCAATTCAATTTTTTTTTTCGAAAAATGTCGATTTTGGGGGGGCATTTCAGCCTCTCGGGGGGTCCTGTCAGCTGTCAATGCAGTTAGGTTAGATCTGAACACTAACCTAACTTTTCTAGGCACCTGTCTTCACATATAGGGCTTCACAGCTACCGTTAGGGCCTCCGACCCCCTTTTAGCCCACCCCCACCCTTTATCGGTCGCAGTACGTGTTTTGCTTCACTACTCTGGACAAATACATTTTTTTTTTAATTTTTACCATGTCTTCCCGACATAAAAATACATATTTTTTCCAATTTTTAAGAAAATTCGGGGATTCTTTGGTTATTTATTGCCAATTCAGTAAAAAAAATAATGTGCGCGAATTCGTTTTTTGAGGTTTGACTCTTAGAGCCGGAGATATTTAAAAAATAGTGAAGCTATCCACTCGAAAAATACCAAAAATGCCGTTTTTGGCACATATCTCGCGAAGCTCCAGCCCAAATTTATTAAAAAAAAAATTTACAAGCTTCTCTTTATGTATAAAATCGAAAAAATTAAAAAAAATTGATTTAGCTCTTACATCCATATAAAATTCTAATTTCACTTCACTAATAGGCACTAATAGTGCAACTGCTGAACGCACTTTTAGTAGATTAAAATATATAAAAACCTATCTTAGATCCACAATAGGTGAACAAATGTTGAACGATTTGGCAATATTAAGCATAGAATCAGATCATTAAAAAAACTTGTATGTGCCCCCCCCCCCCGCCCTTAATTTCTAGAACCGCCACTGCACACAAGCTCCCAAGAACAAGGACATTAAAAATGTCCTACACTGTGCCACCCAAATTGATGTACGCCCCTTAGGGTTGAGCCATTTGAGGTGATTTTTTTTTAGAATGTTCATCATAAAATTTCCTATTGATCGCTCTTTCTCAATTTCTGCTTCGGGTCTTCATTTTCGCGGAATTTGACTCCAAAAAAAAAACTAGATTTTTCGCACAAAAATGACCCTACGTAACACGAGATTGAGATTTTGCCGGACTTTTTTATGGGGAAATGCTCGTCTTGGAAAACCCTACAAGACTGTCCACTTAGAATTCGGGGAGAAATTTTGCGTTGCCCTTAAAATGGCCAAAATCATCCAAAAATGTTCACATATCAGAAATCGTTCTACTGAAAACTGGGAAAGTATTGGAAAAAATTCTCATCTGACAAAAATTATTTGTACACATTCGGGGAATCCGCAAAAATTTTTCCAGAACTTTTGGGCACATTTTTGGACATCTATTACGATCTATTTGAATTTGAATGTCCAAAAATGTGCCCAAAAGCCCTGGAAAAATTTTTGCAGATTCCCCGAATGTGTACAAATAGTTTTTGTCAGATGAGAATTTTTTCCAATACTTTCCCAGTTTTCAGTAGAACGATTTCTGATATGTGAACATTTTTGGATGATTTTGGCCATTTTAAGGGCAACGCAAAATTTCTCCCCGAATTCTAAGTGGACAGTCTTGTAGGGTTTTCCAAGACGAGCATTTCCTCATAAAAAAGTCCTCTTGTTCCGTAAGGTCATTTTTGTGCGAAAAATCTAGTTTTTTTGGAGTCAAATTCGGTGAAAATGAAGACCCGAAGCAAAAATCGAGAAAGAGGGATCGATAGGGAATTTTATGACGAATATTTAAAAAAAATCACCCCAAACGGCCCAACCCTAAGGGGCGTACATCAATTTGGGACTTCAACAACTACTACAGGATGTCGAACTTGTCTGCTTCTTACTGATGAGGCACAATAATGCCGAAACCGGTCTAAGAATAGCAAGCTCCTTTAATGACAAAATCGAAGTTTTTGGGTTAAAGCCCCGACTTGGTCAGGCACCAAACCACGTCTGGACTTTTAACTGCACAAAGGATGTGATATAAAATCACACAAGCTCCCAAGAACAAGGACATTAAAAATGTCCTACACTGCACCAGCGTCTGGACTTCAACAACTACTCATATGTCTGGGCACCAAACCATGTCTGGACTTTCGTAATTCAATACCTGGTGGGGTATATAGCCCAATGAGTAGTTGTTGGAGTCCAGACGCTGGTGCAGTGTAGGACATTTTTAATGTCCTTGTTCTTGGGAGCTTGCGTGATTTCAATTCACATCCTTTGTGCAGTTCATGTTACCGTTAAAAAAGTTTTTACGTTAGAAAGATTAAAGTGAAGCCACGGAAAGTTTAGAGGCCGAAATAGGAAGAACCGTCCCTGTGAAAATGAAAAGGAGGCGTTTTAAAGAGAACTGTTTGTATAGTAAAAGCAATTTTCAAGTATGGATTTCCTTTATCCGAACTGTTAATATTTGGTGTGATGTGTGGAATGTAAGATGGTCGCAGGTGCACCAATAAGATGTGATTTTCCGAATATCTAAGAAGCCTTGTCATTTCCATATACCCCTGTGACCAGACCGATATATCTATCTTCGAAGGATATACAATTGAATTTCGAATGCGACTGACCAATACCATGTGCACTTCGATATCCCGAAAATTGAATTCAAAAACTTGAATAGAATCTATAATGCGACCTTTTTCAAATAAATATCTCTGCCAGAAGTTGAAGCTGAAATCCATGGATTTCCGTCTCACGATTAGTTTCTTTTCGGGGTGGTTATATAAATAAAAATATTTGATATATTTATAAAACTTCCAACCACGTCATTGGCTTCATACTCGGACAGCTCGAATGTCCTTTTTTTAATGCAATTTTATATTAAATAATGAGAAAACGTAAACGTAATAAATGCGCAAGAAGAAGAATATAATGGAAATGAAAGTAATGAAGACGAAAGACAGTCAATGAATAAAAATACAGAAGATTTGGGAAGAAAGATGGAAGACAAAATGGGAAAAAAGATGGAAGATAAAATGGGAAAGATGATGGAAGACAAAATGGGAAAGATAAGGAGACAAATTGGGAAAATAATGAAAGAGGAAATAAAACAAGAATGTTTTAAAAAAAATAGAAGAATCAACTTTATACACTGAAATTAAAATAGAAGAGACGATAAAGGAAATAAGAGTGGAGATGATAGCTAGAATAGATGAAGTGGAGGTGTAACAAGAGATAAAATTAAAAGAAACTGAGAACAAGTTAAAGAAAGAGATACAAGAAAACAAAAGTAACATCAATTCAAGAGTAGAAAAAATAGAAACAAATAAAGAAGAGGTTAAAAAAATTGGAAGAAAAACAATAAAAAGAAGAGATTTTCAAAGAAAAAATTGAAAAAGACGTAAAAGAAGTCAAGCAAGACATTAAAGAATAAATGAAGGCAATTAAATTGGGCGTACAAGACACCCAAGAAAGGATGGAAAACCTAGAAAGAAAATGGTATGAAACTTTAATAGAATTTTATCAACAAATAGAAGAAAGTGTGAAGGAGACAGGAACAAAATTAAGAGAAGAACAAAAACAAGATGAGAATAAAGCAGAAGAGAGAATTGAGGAAATACAGAAGGAAATAGACAATTTGAAAAGAAATTATCATAGATGGAAGATGAAATTAAAAAAAATAATTTTGGATATTGGAAGAAAATTTAAAAGAAGAAATAAAAATGAATTTATGAATAGCAGAGGAAGAGAATTTAAGTATACGAGAAAAAATTAAAAAAAATACAAGATTTTAGAGGGAAAAACAGAAATTAAAATTTGATTTTATTAATTTTTTTATGATAAAAATAAATTAAGAAAACAAATTTTGGGGGAATGTTGTAATGGTGTAAAAAATGGGGCCAAATTATTAAAAAAAACTATGTAAAAAGGACTTTTGAGACTTAAATAAAATTATCGTAATGGTACAACTAGAGGGTCCCAAAAACTCGAGAGCCCCCACATGAACTATTAATGTTATTTTGACCAGTTCTACCCACTCCTAAATTGTTTCAGTCTAATTCAAGGACACCTTGTATATTATGTAAATTATTAATCCGAGAAATTCCTAATCTTCTAACTAAATATCCAAATACTTAGTAAGAATGGCTGTGTGTTATCAATATAAACGAATAAAACAATTAGTTTGATGTAGAAGGAGCAAAATCGTTTAATATTGATTGTTAATGCATCCAATCTAGACAAGTGTCAAGGATGGAAGTTTTGACACATCGAGTTATTCGCGCATATCAGTAAAGATAATCCTATTACAAGTTCTTCATTATATTAATAGCATTGTGTGTGTAACTAATAACGCGAAGGGCACATATTAAATTAAGACCCTTGTCGATATTAAATCACTTCCCTTCAGTGCGGTTCTCGCACTTACACTCTAGGAGTCATTAATTCCAATAAGCTGGGCTCCCTTTTACAAAACTGTCACTACAAACTTTTTAAACTTCATAGGAGAAATAAATTTCTCGATTTATTCTTCGGATATTTTTTTGGTTCGCGCCTTTATGATTCAATTACTTTGGTCGTTAATCAATTTTTATGTTTCTCGAGGAATATTTTTCTAATTAAATTTTCCTTCCACTGCATTTTACTCCGATCTATCGACAAACGGCTTTGCAACTTCCTCTCTTTATTTACGTTCTTTTCATAATTGCCACACCATCGAAATGTTTCATTATAAATAATCGTATTTGTTCAGGGAAGAGGTGGAATCGATATATAATTACTTTTTAGAACGAAAATGGTTACCACGACAATGACAATGATGTTTAAGGGGTAGAAATTATATTTTTACCTCATCCTTCAATGCTTATTTGTAGTTAAAATGAAAATTTTAATACATTTCGTATTTCGTTTGATTTAATCATGTTTCCATGGTTTTTACTATAATAAACCTGTTCTTTTGACAGATAAGTCCTATAGAAATCAGTTAAATGTCAAAGTTGTAGGTAATAAAAAGATCTACAACTTTTGTATTTACACTTTTTTCACATAACCTCAAAAATTCAAATAACCAAGTTTTTGGTTTTTTATTTTTCTTTTACAAAAAAAAATTTTTTTTCACGAAATTTGGTGAAAACTTACCTTTTTATGTCCCAAATACACTGTAAGTTTTTTGATTTAAAATATTTATTTTTTCATCTTATTTTGACTTAATATCGAAAAAGCACACTAATTTTCAATCGAAAATTCTCACGTCAAAATATCTGCTTTTTTAAAAAACTCGGTGGGCTTTTTGTTCTTTGAAATCTCTACTTTTTGATGGTGTAAAAAAAATATACATTACTATGGTAAATGTTCTCAATAAATGCAAAGAAACGAAAAAAACTCGAATTCGAATTTTTTTTTTAATCATCAATTTTGAGCTATTTATTGAAATGTATACTTTAATTACTCGAAAAACATGAAATGTAACATGGAACGTTTTTCGAGTATTTAAAGTATAAATTTTAATAAATAGCTCAAAATTGTACATGATGATTTAAAAAAAAACATTTCGGATTCGAGTTTCTTTCGTTTCTTTGCATTTTTTGAGAACATTTACCATAGTAATGTATATTTTTTTTACCATCAAAAAATAGATATTTAAACGAACAAAAAGCCCACCGAGTTTTTTAAAAAAGCAGATATTTTGACGTGAGAATTTTCGATTGAAAATTATGGTGCTTTTTCGATATTAAGTCAAAATAAGGCGAAAAAATAAATATTTTAAATCAAATAAATTACAGTGTGTTTGGGACATAAAAAGGTAAGTTTTCACCAAATTTCGTGAAAAAAAAATGTTTTTTGTAAAAGATAAAAATAAAAAACCAAAAACTTGGTTATTTGAATTTTTCACATAAATTTTGAGGTTATGTGAAAAAAGTGTAAGTACAAAAGTTGTAGATCTTTTTATTACCTACAACTTTGCCATTTAACTTGTTTCCATAGGACTTGTAGTTTTGCCGGAAATCGAGATAAACAGTTTTTTACCCTTAAAAACTCACCCCTTCCACTTCCCGACCTCAGATCGCCCGTAAATTATTTTACCTTTGATTTTTGCTAGCTGATTTTATATTTTTGAATAAAGGTCTCAATTTTTATAAAATGGTTAAAATATCTCTTTTTAAAAGGGTTATCTCCAAAGGAAATTTACGTTGATTATGAAGGTTACTTGTCCTTTGTATGCCACCATTAAAGCTTAGCTTGAAAAATCAAGCTTTTTTTTTCGGAAAGCTTTGCTCGTTTTTTCAAAGGCTTGGCTTGATTATTCAAAAGATTGGCTTAAATTCAAACCAAGTTTTTAAAATCCAAGCCAAGCATTTGAATCTCTGGCAAAAACATTGGCTTTTAATTCACTGACAACAGATCTGATTTCTAGATTTTAAAAAAAAAATTAGAAACTCCGTTGTTGTTTACAAATCGTGATTTTGGAAGCTTAAAATGAAAAAATCAAAAATAATAGTTACACCTATAAAAACATCCCCAATCTCCCCTATTTTAGGAAGCAAACAAAATACGGCTGTGTCGCCGGAATAAATCCGAATCGGGCGTTTTAAAATTTGAATCGTTTTAAAATCGTAGATTCCAATTTCGCCTAATCAAAATTTATACTCGAGCACTAAAATCCATTTGTTCGTAGGAGGAAAGATCCCTTTTCTTGAAGCCACTACCTCGTATTTTATACGATTCCACTTAAACATTTAGTTTTGGAGTTTTCTGGTCCCAACAGTGCCGAGAGTTAACACGCTATAATATACGAGCATCTATTTCTCATTGGCACCACTGTTTGTGGTTTGAGTTTCTAAGTGGCCATTCGTTTAGGAACTTTCAACACGTCTAGTCTATTTTCTATCTCACGAAAACGAAAATTAACACTGCTACCTTATTGCGGACCGCACTCGTAAATTTGTCTTTTCTTCAATTCGCCGAGAAGTTATTACCGAAAGAGCTCAATTCCAAAGACTACCAAGTCTTTAAAAAATATTGCCCCGCTTAAAACTCTTATTGTTTTTAGTGGTTTTTATCAAGTCGACGTAGCAATTAATTACTCCAGCATCAGCCTTCTAATGAGTTCTTATACTAGGATGGCTTACGTCTCATTGACAGTACCTTCTTCTTGCTCTAGCTGTCAATGAACCTTCGTCTACAGGTGACATTTTTACCCTTTCTTTTATCTCCTTACATAAAATGAGAGGCACTCCTTTAAAGTTCCCTTAATATCTACAAATATTGCTACTGCCATTTCTTTTTCTTCCAAAGTTATTGGCAGTAACCAATTTATATCTTCCAGGGCTAGTTCTGTTGACTTTCCTGATTGATGCTCGAGCTGACGATAATTAAGAGGATGGCTTTCATCTGTTGCCAGGTCTTGGGTATGTTGTATATCTTCCAAGAATAGTTCTGTTGACTTTCCTGGTTGATTCGCGAGCTGACGATCACTTTGATCTGTTGCCAGGTATTGGGCATGTCTTATATCTTCCAAAGATAGTCCTGTTGAATTTCCTTGTTGATGCGCAAGCTGACGATCATTAAGAGGATGGCTTTCATCTGTTGCCAGTTCTTGGGTATGTCTTATATCTTCCAAAGATAGTTCTGTTGACTTTCCTGGTTGATTCGCGAGCTGACGATCACTAAGAGGATCACTCTGATCTGTTGCCAGGTCTTGGGAATGTTTTATATCTTCCAAGAATAATTCTGTTGACTTTCCTGGTTGATTCGCGAGCTAACGATCACTTTGATCTGTTGCCAGGTATTGGGTATGTCTCATATCTTCCAAAGATAGTTCTGTTGACTTTCTTGGTTGATGCGCGAGCTCACGATCACTAAGAGGATGAGTTTGATCTGTTGCCAGGTCTTGGGTATGTCTCATATCTTCCAAAGATAGTTCTGTTGACTTTCTTGGTTGATGCGCGAGCTCACGATCACTAAGAGGATGAATTTGATCTGTTGCCAGGTCTTGGGTATGTCTTATGTCTTCCAAAGATAGTTCTGTTGACTTTCCTTGTTGATGCGCAAGCTGACGATCATTAAGAGGATGGCTTTCATCTGTTGCCAGTTCTTGGGTATGTCTTATATCTTCCAAAGATAGTTCTGTTGACGTTCCTGGTTGATTCGCGAGCTGACGACCACTAAGAGGATCACTCTGATCTGTTGCCAGGTCTTGGGTATGTCTTATATCTTCCAAAGATAGTTCTGCTGATTTTCCTGGTTGATGCGCGAGCTGACAATCATTAAGAGGATGAATTTGATCTGTTGCTAGGTCTTGAATATGTCTTCTATCTTCCAAAGATAGTTTTGTTAACTTTCCTCGTTGATGCGCGAGCTGACGATCTTTAAGGTCTTGGGTAAATGTCTTCTGACTTTTTCGTTGCACACTTTTGAAGTATTTTCATTTATACAGGGTGTTAATGAATACGTGTTACAGATTTTTAGGACAAAAATATAGTGAAAAGTTTCTATTTTAGAGCTTTGGTTTCGAAGCTAGAGCTCTTTGATGGATCTTAGTGGACAATACATAGGGTAGTAGAAAAAATATTGTATGCAATTCGTGTGTAAAGGACTTTTTTGACTCAAGTGATTGTCGCATTCGTCAAAAAAATGCCACTTTACACACTTATTACATAAATAACTATTTTCTATTGTATTAGTTTGCCAATTCTGTTAGTGCAATGACCTGGGGAAATGACAGAAAAGCCTAAATTAGGACTCTACACGAAACTCCGAACTCTCTAGCAATTTGTGTAGCGTTTTATTCTAGAAAATTAACTTTAAGGTAATGAAGAATTATTTTTCTATTAATATTTATTGGTATAGATAAAATAAATCTGAAATATGACTCGACCTTTCGCGTTTTATTAGATAGGATGTATCTTGTTTTTTTTTATTCAATTTGGCTGAAATATTTTTGATTAAAAACGGTTGGCTTACTGAAAGAATAAATGTTTTTGGTTGAATGATTTTTTTGATACAACGATATTTGAAAAACATCGCCCCAAGGATTTTTATGTCCGAATACAGGGAACAGATGGATGTTAATATTTTGAGATTTAATCTAAATACATATGTGGTCTAGAAATAGATGGATTCAAGTATATTGGGGAGGATTTACGATAGTGGCAGCCGCGTCATAGCTACCTGAACGAAACGCGCTCCCCACGTTGAATGTCTCTATATCGAACCACTTTAGCAAATTTATTATTATCAGAAATCATGGAAAGATTTTATTTTTCCAGAAGTTTATGTCATATTTTCATTTTATTACTCGCGCTGTTAGAGCGGTAGAGGAAACTTCCATAAAGGGGACGGAATGCTAATTTTAGTATTATTGGTGTTATTTCGGTTTTTATTAGTCAAGAAATGTTTGTTACCGACACTTATTAACAACCAGGAATTATTCCTGTGACACGACCGAAAACTTTCTTGTTTTCAAGTTATGACACCATTAATTTCTTGTTAATTACGACTACACAATTAAAAGTGCCTGTTTTGCACACAATTTTCATTAGTTTAGGCTACAGGGCGTTAAAAAAATTATAAATAAAAAAAAAATAATAATGTATGCGGTTCAAATAAGCATAAAAGTGGAATAAATCAAAACTAACTGCCGCCTACATGCCGATATCTAATTTAAAAGTAATCTAAATAGTTGGCATCATCTAGATAGTTTCAGTCAATTAGGTTGACATGGTGGAAATCATTCTTTATGCCTAGCAGGGGGTTGGAGTATCATCTATTCATCTACCTCCACCCCTCAGCTAAAAGCCTTTTAGATATTACATGTTAAAATGAGGGTAAATAATTCGATTTGCTAGCGACAACGGCGGTGTCTCGTTTCCAGTGCTGGTGGTGCGGGAAGGACACCGAACACGAAGGTGGAACTTTTTGAACCATAAAAATTCCAAAAAAGGACCACGGGAGTGACAAAACTGCACAAAGGATGTGAAATAAAATCATACAAGAACATTAAAAATGTCCTACACTGCACCAGCGTCTGGACTTCAACAACTACTCCTTGGGCTATATGCCCCACCAGGTATTGAATTACGAAAGTCCAGACGTGGTTTGGTGCCCGACCAAGTCGGGGCTTTAACCCAAAAACTTCGATTTTATCAAGAACGAGGCGAGTCGAATTCATTTTCAGACATCCTTTAAAGATAGGATGTCGAGCTTGTCTGCTTCTTACTGATGAGTCACAATAATGCCGAAACCGGTCTAAGAATGGCAAGCTCGACATCCTGTCACTAAAGGATGTCTGAAGATGAATTTGAACCATAAAAATTCCAAAAAAGGACCGTGGGAGTGACAAAACTGCACAAAGGACGTGAAATAAAATCATACAAGAACATTAAAAATGTCCTACACTGCACCAGCGTCTGGACTTCAACAACTACTCCTTGGGCTATATGCCCCACCAGGTATTGAATTACGAAAGTCCAGACGTGGTTTGGTGCCCAGGCATATAGCCCAAGGAATAGTGGTTGAAGTCCAGACGCTGGTGCAGTGTAGGACATTTTTAATGTTCTTGTATGATTTTATTTCACGTCCTTTGTGCAGTTTTGTCACTCCCACGGTCCTTTTTTGGAATTTTTATGGTTCAAATTCATCTTCAGACATCCTTTAGTGACAGGATGTCGAGCTTGCCATTCTTAGACCGGTTTCGGCATTATTGTGCCTCATCAGTAAGAAGCAGACAAGCTCGACATCCTATCTTTAAAGGATGTCTGAAAATGAATTCGACTCGCCTCGTTCTTGATAAAATCGAAGTTTTTGGGTTAAAGCCCCGACTTGGTCGGGCACCAAACCACGTCTGGACTTTCGTAATTCAATACCTGGTGGGGCATATAGCCCAAGGAGTAGTTGTTGAAGTCCAGACGCTGGTGCAGTGTAGGACATTTTTAATGTTCTTGTATGATTTTATTTCACATCCTTTGTGCAGTTTTGTCACTCCCACGGTCCTTTTTTGGAATTTTTATGGTTCAAATTCATCTTCAGACATCCTTTAGTGACAGGATGTCGAGCTTGCCATTCTTAGACCGGTTTCGGCATTATTGTGACTCATCAGTAAGAAGCAGACAAGCTCGACATCCTATCTTTAAAGGATGTCTGAAAATGAATTCGACTCGCCTCGTTCTTGATAAAATCGAAGTTTTTGGGTTAAAGCCCCGACTTGGTCGGGCACCAAACCACGTCTGGACTTTCGTAATTCAATACCTGGTGGGGCATATAGCCCAAGGAGTAGTTGTTGAAGTCCAGACGCTGGTGCAGTGTAGGACATTTTTAATGTTCTTGTATGATTTTATTTCACATCCTTTGTGCAGTTTTGTCACTCCCACGGTCCTTTTTTGGAATTTTTATGGTTCAAATTCATCTTCAGACATCCTTTAGTGACAGGATGTCGAGCTTGCCATTCTTAGACCGGTTTCGGCATTATTGTGACTCATCAGTAAGAAGCAGACAAGCTCGACATCCTATCTTTAAAGGATGTCTGAAAATGAATTCGACTCGCCTCGTTCTTGATAAAATCGAAGTTTTTGGGTTAAAGCCCCGACTTGGTCGGGCACCAAACCACGTCTGGACTTTCGTAATTCAATACCTGGTGGGGCATATAGCCCAAGGAGTAGTTGTTGAAGTCCAGACGCTGGTGCAGTGTAGGACATTTTTAATGTTCTTGTATGATTTTATTTCACATCCTTTGTGCAGTTTTGTCACTCCCACGGTCCTTTTTTGGAATTTTTATGGTTCAAATTCATCTTCAGACATCCTTTAGTGACAGGATGTCGAGCTTGCCATTCTTAGACCGGTTTCGGCATTATTGTGACTCATCAGTAAGAAGCAGACAAGCTCGACATCCTATCTTTAAAGGATGTCTGAAAATGAATTCGACTCGCCTCGTTCTTGATAAAATCGAAGTTTTTGGGTTAAAGCCCCGATTTGGTCGGGCACCAAACCACGTCTGGACTTTCGTAATTCAATACCTGGTGGGGCATATAGCCCAAGAAGTAGTTGTTGAAGTCCAGACGCTGGTGCAGTGTAGGACATTTTTATTGTCCTTGTTCTTGGGAGCTTGTGTGATTTTATTTCACATCCTTTGTGCAGTTTTGTCACTCCCATGGTCCTTTTTTGGAATTTTTATGGTTCAAAAAATTCCACTTTCGTGTAGTTTTGTTATTAAAGTGAAGATGGCGCTGGGCTCGCCTCGTTCTTGATACACTTGCTATAACGCAAGTACGATTATCAAGAGGAAGGAGAGCCGAATTCATTTTCAAACATCCTTTAGTGACAGGATGTCGAGCTAGCCTGCTTCTTACTGATGAGGCACAATAATGCCGAAACCGGTCTAAGAATGGCAAGCACCAAATCACGTCTGGAGTAGTTGTTGAAGTCTAGGACATTTTTAATGTCCTTGTTCTTGGGAGCTTGTGTGATTTTATTTCACATCCTTTGTGCAGTTTTGTCACTCCCATGGTCCTTTTTTGGAATTTTTATGGTTCAAAAAATTCCACTTTCGTGTAGTTTTATTATTAAAGTGAAGATGGCGCTGGGCTCGCCTCGTTCGTGATACACTTGCTATAACGCAAGTACGATTATCAAGAGGAAGGAGAGCCGAATTCATTTTCAGACATCCTTTAAAGATAGGATGTCGAGCTTGTCTGCTTCTTACTGATGAGGCACAATAATGCCGAAACCGGTCTAAGAATGGCAAGCACCAAATCACGTCTGGAGTAGTTGTTGAAGTCTAGGACATTTTTAATGTCCTTGTTCTTGGGAGCTTGTGTGATTTTATTTCACATCCTTTGTGAAGTGATATAATGGTAACTGAGCCAGACTTGGGGTAAAAGTAAGCAATTATTTTCTTAGCAATGCTTTTTTTTTCATCTGATTCAAGATCTCCGTTATCGCTGAAGCCTATTGGCTTACTGCGTTTGTAGCAATGCTTTTCTACAACAGTAAATTTGGCTTTTCCAGGCGACTTTGATATTTATATTCTGCCTGTTTCCCACAAGTTTTTTGGGACCCATGAGAAAAATTTGACTTTGACACAACTTGAATCAGATTGCCTCTTTTATTCTGGTTTGAATGCACATATCCAAGATTCAGCACCTGTCGTAATATTCCACACAATTTTCACGTTACCAGAATTGTATTTTTATAGTTTTTTACACCATTTCACGCTCGTGTAAATTCAAATTTGTTTTTTTTTTCTTGAGACACTAAATCTATATCTTTTTGACTCTTTATCCTATCGTAGATTTTTTTTTTGAAAAATCCCTCTGCCAAAAATTTCGCGGACGCCGCTGGACTCTTACCAACGGCATGCCATGCTTTTGCTTATTCTTGTTTTGTGAATAAGACTGCAGAGGTTATTTTGTGTCGCATTATGGAACATTTAATTAACTTGAAAACAGACATCAGAGATATATACCGAATTCATTGCTTTCGGTGAGCACGCTATTTGATTAAGCCATTGCTAATATGAGGCCACCAGTGACTTCGCTATCGTTTATCTCAATGTACATTGCCGGTGTACTGAATTAATCTTGGAAAATTGATAATAATAATAATAATAAGATATTTGTCTAATGTTGAAAATTGTCTTCTAAAGAAAACTTGCATTTTGCAAGTCCTTTTTTGAAGTGTAAAATTTGTAAAACTCCCGGCTGTCGGTCTGTTCAAACCTTTTTCTATTGCTCTGTTTAGCCCCGACTGTCTTTTTTTTCGCACGACGTAATAGTAAAATTTTCCATCTTATACAGAAGTAAATTATAATTTTTGAAACCAAAAAAAATAATAGTAGGATGAAAAGGAAGAAAATATAACAAAAAAGAAAGGAAAAATAATTTACGGGCTAACTGAGATCGGGAAGTGGAAGCGGGTGAGTTTTTAAGGGTAGAAAACTGTTGGTCTCGATTTCCGGCAAAACTACAAGTCCTATAGAAAAAAGTTAAATGGCAAAGTTGTAGGTAATAAAAAGATCTACAACTTTTGTATTTACACTTTTATCACATAACCTCAAAATGTATGTGAAAAATTCAAATAACTAAGTTATTGGTTTATAGCTTTATCTTTTACAAAAAAAAATTTTTTTTCACGAAATTTTGTGAAAACATACCTTTTTATGGCCCAAATTCACTGTAATTTTTTTGATTTAAAATATTTATTTTTTCACCTTATTTTGAAACAATAATATCGAAAAAGCACTCTAATTTTCAATCGAAAATTCACGCGTCAAAATATCTGCTTTTTTAAAAAACTCGGTGGGCTTTTTGTTCGTTGAAATCTCTACTTTTTGAAAAATATACATTATTATGGTAAATGTTCTCAAAAACTGCAAAGAAATGAAAACTCGAATCCGATTTTTTTTTTAAATCATCATGTACAATTTTGAGCTATTTATTAAAATTTATACTTTAATTACTCTTTTGTTTATCAATGTAACACGGAATCTTACGTTTTTCGAGTAATTAAAATATAAATTTTAATAAATAGCTCAAAATTGTACATGATGATTCGAGTTTCTTTCGTTTCTTTGCATTTTTTGAGAACATTTACCATAGTAATGTATATTTTTTACACCATCAAAAATTAGAGATTTCAACGAACAAAAAGCCCACCGAGTTTTTTAGAAAAGCAGATATTTTGACGCGAGAATTTTCGATTGAAAATTAGGGTGCTTTTTCGATATTAAGTCAAAATAAGGTGAAAAAATAAATATTTTAAATCAAAAAAATTACAGTGTATTTGGGACATAAAAAGGTAAGTTTTCACCAAATTTTGTGAAAAAAACATTTTTTCTATAAAAGATAAAAAAAAAAAACCAAAAACTTGGTTATATGAATTTTTCACATAAATTTTGAGGTTATGTGAAAAAAGTGCAAATACAAAAGTTGTAGATCTTTTAATTACCTACAACGTTGCCATTTAACTTTTTTCCATAAGACTTGTAGTTTTGCCTTCCCAACCTCAGATCGCCCTTAAATTATTTTTCCTTTCATTTTTGTTATATTTTCTTCCTTTTCCAATAGGTTTCATCCTACTATTATTTTTTTTTTTTACTTTTTACCAATTTCAAAGGCTTCTGTCTTATACCGCCACGACTATTAAATCAAATAAAAGTTTATAGTCGTGCAATATGTAGATTTTTGTGGAGTAGGTCTGATAGGTGTGCCTATACATCCAAGATTATAGCATTTCCGAACAGAAAATGCCATCGAATAAACTATACAGGTCGACAAAATTTTTATTCGTTTGCAGTTAGTTGACGGCCAAAAATCATTTATGGATAAATTTAATCAATATTTAATCCGTCATACAATCAATGTATTCAATGGGTAAAAACGTTTTTTTTTTAGTTTAATACATAAACTAAAGAAGAAAATTTATTAATTAAAGTAGAACCAGAAATATAGTAATGTCATAAATCAGTATTGCCGACGACCCTCATTATTATCTATTGTTCGAGATGTAGTAAAGCAATAAAATTGTATGTCCGTTAAAAGATTCCCAGGGCCGGATTAAAATATCTTATGATCATTATACCTATAGAACAGCACTTATTGGCTAGAGTAGGTACGTCTCTGCGTAGACCGCCTATATAATAATCGAAGCAATTCTGCCAAAAATGTTGGTTAGCTAATGATTTTTTTAGGATTCTTTAAGTATTTTTTTGTATATTAGGTTTAGGACGATAGATCAAACTCTTTAATTAAAAGTTGGCGATGTTTCGGCCTTATATTAGGCCTTCCTCGGGGATACATCGATAGCCTATCGTTGTAGTCCTTAGGAAGGCCTAATATTGGACCGAAACGTCGGCAATTTTTAATGAAGGAGTTTGTTTTATCGCCCTAAACCTCAACAGTGAATTTTTTTGTATGTCTATTAATTGTTAGAGTTTAACTATTACTAGCCGAGATATTTAATATTAGGAAGTAGTATGGATAATGTTATTTGGAAGATAAGAGAACGAATGGATAAAATCCGGGTTTATTTCCGTTGTAAATAGTCATTCCCGTTCCGGTGTAATTTTCTTTGGAAAAGAGAACCATTTCATTTGAATTATATAATGCCCTGAGGCAGGCATATTTCTTATTCTTGATCTGCGCCCCTTCCTCATTGGTAGACGGAGTAAAAATATGAAAATCTTGAAACGACAGCCACATGTGTCGACACTATTAAATTAAATTTCTTTTCTTTGTGAAAAGAATGGCTCTAATTTCTCAAATTCGAATTATCTACTTTACATTCATTTTAAATTTAGAGTGCGCGTGGAAAACTTTTGAACGTTTTTAATATTTAATTTCGTTTGATTTACGATTTTTCCCATGTTCAGATTCAACCCAATGGCGTCTCAAAAAAAAATACTAAAAGGACTTTCTTTTAAACCTCTAAACTTTGCTTTAGAAAATTTAGGAAATTCTTATACCATTTCTGTCTGTCTTTAGACACAATATAGAGGCTGTCAGATGACATAAGACAGTTGATAGATGGCATATGACAAGTGAATTATGACAGAAAAGGGGCGTGGCTTAAAAGTGGAGGAGTGGGGATGGTTTAAAGTAAGGTAGTTACTACTTGACTGGATAAAAAGAGCAATTTTAAGAATTTAAGCAGACTTTTAAAAATTTTTTACTTTCTTATCAAAAGATCATGTTCTTCATGAAATAAACTAGAAATTCGAATAACGTTATTTTCTAGCGGGAAAAAATAGAGGGCATACTTTTCGATTTTTATTTTAACACAAGAAAAGTCTTAAGAAATCGTAAGCAATTAAAATTTAGACGACATATGACAGTTGATAGATGGCAGATGACAAGTGACATATGACAGAAAAGGGGCGTGGCTTAATAGTGGAGGAGTGGGGTGGTTTAAAGTAAGACTAAAAAGCATTTGAAAGGCAAAAGTTTTTTATTAAATCAACCAGCAATATATACTGTGACCATTTTAATGCAGTGGTAAAATAAATAAAAAATGGAAAATGAACTAGAGAGGTTCCAGATTATTGTAAAGATATTTTTGGGGACGACAATGAATGTGTCGAGGAACTCAGGAACATGTGAGGGTTGGAATATGGGGGTATGGGGTTGGAGGACGGTCATATGGCGACAAGCGCTAACTTGATGCTAATGCGAAAACGATTGAACAACCTTGCCATGAATTCTCTCCTAAGAAAATTACTTTTTCATTTTATCTAGCGGTTTTTGTCGATAAACTGCGCTTTACTCTTAGATACTCCAATCGCAAAACATTTTCTCCTAAGAACAGTTCATTTTAAAAAGGGAATTTTAGATTATTATAAAAATTTAAGGTATATACTATCATTTTTAATGAAAATTCGTTTTGAATATTTATTAGTAAGTATTTAAATTGACATACCGATTAAATTTATTAAGTATTTCCTCTAATCTTTCCCGCAAGAATATAAGGTTAAATTTCTGAAAATACCTTTAATTTAATTCATCAAATATATTATTCATTTGATTATTTTAATGACTAATTTTTAAATTTACTTTTTATTTAATGACTTTAGATCAGGAATAAATTGTTCGATTTTTTCTAAAACTACAAAAAGTTAGGTTAGGTTCTCCTGGGAATGTTGACAACCCTGTTGTCAGGAAACAGGTGGATTGGCTACCCTGTTGTCAGACGACATATGACAGTTGATAGATGACAAGTGACATATGAAAGAAAAGAGGCGTGGCTTAAAATGGAGGAGTAGGAGTGGTTTAAAATAAGATACTTGACTGGTTAAAAAGAGTATTTTTTTAAATAAAATAATCTGTAGTAGAAATCCCAATAACTTGATTTTCTTGCGGGAAAAAACAGGACATACTTAATGAATTTTAGAAAAAATATTTTCGATCTTTTTAACACAAGAAAAGTCTTAGAAATCGTAAGAAATTAAAATTTAAATTTAGACTATAGACGATAATAAGGGTGTTCAAGGTTTTGATTCAATTCGTGGGTCCCGTTCGGATAATTTTTGTGTAACTGCAAAAACGAAATGAGAGAAGGAGATAAAAAAACTTTTTTATTAACATAATTTACGTCGTTATGTCCTATAAATGCAAAGAGATAAAAAAAAATCTTCCGACTTAAATTTACATATTTTGATGAAAGCTTTGCATATGAGGGCCAACTCTCAACTTGCAATTGCCATATCTTTAAACTTGACATCCTACAAGGATTATTACAATTTTTTTTTTATTTTCCTTTATTTGTATTCAACTTTTTCACTGATAAAGATTTTTTTCAATTTCGTTGAGATGATTAGGATATACAAATTTTTTCCAGACCGTACTTGGATGTTTCAAATAAAACCGCGTAGTTTACGGTTATGTATGTTTTCGTAGTAAGGACGATAATATTTTTTTTCAAGCGTTTCAAAATATGAATATTATATCACGCGTCAAAATTTCTGAATTGAATTTACATTGTCAAGGCGTCTCCATCTATCGCATTCTATTGTAAACACATTGACTTACCCATCGAGTCGCCTTATGCCTTCATTGTTTGACAGTTCAAGTTAACCTAAAACCAATTTACTTTATGTATCCTTTAATTAATTTAAAAATAAAATAAGGTTCGTGTAACACCTGATTCAGGTCGCCTGGTGTGTGATATACCATATATCTCACCATCACCCAGTATATCGTATTAATGTTATTGTTTAGATAAGGTACATCGGTATTGTTATTGTAAAGCAATACATGTCCGGCAAGGTCGGGCGTCCATAAACTCGTAACGAACTCTCTTAAGGGTTAATCCAGAATATATGTGTGTATAGTTATTGTTGAGGTAGCATTTGATTCTTCCCTCACTACGACATTTACATGTCACAGGTGTAAAAATATTCAAAACGCGACTAGTTTCCGAGATGGCTTTAAAGACTACTAATATATCTGACGGTTTTACATGCTCTCCGAGGCATGCTTAATAAAAAAAATACATTTCAATGGCGAAAGAAGTTCTTAAAAAAAAAGAAAAACAATTCAAAACCAGTTTAATAAAAGCGTATCGACAAAGTAATACGACACACTTGGCATGCACTGATATACGTGATAAAGCAACAAACCCCAAAAACACAGCCATATCAACCGCCATAAATTCTCAATCACACAAGTTAAAAACCTTAAAGCGATGATATCAAAATATATTTTGTAGGCATAAGAGGGTGAGAGGGAGAATATCCTGGCAGGATACCACACGTGCGGGTCGTGTGTCTGATATTAGATAACGCTAAACCGCGTTTTAATGTCCTTTCGGCGTTATGTAATATGTTAATTGAAGAATAATTGACTTAGAGTCGGAATTACATCTTGGATTTAACCCTTATCTGATACACACCCGCTTATAGACCAAAACAAAAGGGTAAACTATTCGATTTGTTTTAGACGAAAATTTAAATTGTAAATAATCAAAATTTAACTGAAGATATTCTTAAAACATGCCTCGGAGAGCATGTAAAACCGACAGTCCTGGTTTTAGTTATTAAGCCATATAGAAAGTGGTATGAAAATTTCTACATCCGTTAACTTTTATCGCTTTGAAAATAATATCAATGACGTTAAAGTCAAGTTGAGTGTTCAATCATAACCCTGAATTACATGTAAGAACTAAAATCCCCTTGTCGATGCTCCCTCTTAAAGAGGGTGTCCCATGTGACGCACGAATAGTATTCAAAAAATACGTCTGATGTTCAAAGAAACCACGTTATCTATGTATTTGCCTAAAATAACTGTAAATCAATCCGCATACGTGACAATTGCAATTGCACACATCGAATTCGCCTTATTGCTATTTTATCATACAATACCAAACCGAGGTTATATAAAAGTCAAATTACTTTTTGTTTTTGGAATTTCAAGGAAAACATTTAAACAATCGTTAACTGTTGAATTACTAAAACAAGTTGTTCATAATATCGGCAACCCACCATGGCTCGGAGAGCATGTAAAACCGTCGGTCCTGGCTATATAACTGTAGACATTATGCGGTAGTCGCGGCCTGAAAATTTCTACACCGATAAGACTGAACTTTACTTTTATCCTGCCAAATGCAGTTTACGTAGAATCAAGTTTTTTAAATTTAATTTTATTAGCCTAAGTGCATTTATATCAGTTTCTTAATTATTAAATTTTAAGGTATTTGTACTAATTACCATTTAACTAAATATGACACTTACCTTTTGTAGTATTATAAATAAAAAGAAAAAAGGAATGCTAACAGTACGCAGCAAATAAATGGTACAAATCGTAATTTTTATATATTTTTTTAGCAGTTTAACTTTTTCATAAAAAAAATATAAAAATGATGTTTTGTACAATTTTCTGCGCACCGGAGATCTAGCTCTTAAGGTAAGGCGGAGTTTAAAGAAATGTTTTAATTGTAAAAATATTTATTTACATATATATATTTTTTTCTCTTAATTTTCTCCAATCTATAATTTGTTACGAGGACAGTTGATCTACGCAAAAATAAGCAATAGTTAGAAATCCTTGGAAGCGATCTGTATTTATGTCTACTGTCGGTTATAACTGATAAAAGTTAGTAAGTAGAAAATATTCAACTCATCACAACCCATTAAAAACATATCAGAGAACAACATATCTTCACTTAAAATGTATAAAATATTCATGAAAATAAAAACACATCTGAACAGATGTTACAAAAAAATGAACATTAATCTCACAATCACAAAAATATTTAGGTGGGATTATCTATAGAATCAGGAGACTTAGCACTACTACATTTATCATTAACGCTGTTGTAGATGGCCTCCAATTGGGGCTGAACATAACCTAGCAGCGGTCTGTCCGCTGGATCCGCCGCCCAACATTGTTCCATCAGATTCCAACACTCCTCCTCGAAATTTGGCAAGAACTCCGGCCTGATCCCTAATCACAAACCAAATCATTACAACTTCTAATCTCACCTACTCTAATCATAACCTACCTCTTCTTACGCTATTCCATAGCTGTTCCTTGTTCTGGAATTGATCGAAATGAGTCGGCAGCTTCACCTGACCAGCGCAAATGTACCAAAACAGAATCCCAAATGCGTAAACGTCAACTTTAGAATCATATCTTCCACTTAATAGCTCAGGTGCCATGTGAACAGGTGTACCTACTATACTACCCGACATCATGGCTTCTGGTATACAGAACCCAAAGTCAGTTAGCTTTGCCCTGTCTTTGGCATCCAACTAAAATTGTGACAAATATAACAACACCCTTGTTACCTAGCACTCCTATGTCAGAACAACAGCTCGGGAAAAGAATCAATTTTAAACTAGGTCATTGTAAAGTATCTAGAAATGTTATTGTACTATTACTGTTATTTAATTTTAGTCATTCAATCATAAATATTTGTTATTAGTAAGTAGTTATTCTATTATCTAATTTTAAAAATCAGAAGTGGGATAAGCCGATATTAAAATGAAAAGTGATGTTGAAAAATTGAAACAATTACGATAAGTATAATATAAAAACGCAGAAATTATCTAGCAAGTTGATCCAGAATCCAGCTAAAGTTCATCGGTTACATAGGCAAGCTAAAATTATAAAACTACAATACTTAATTTTTAATGCAACCGGTCTATTCACTTTCATTTTGGACCTTTATTTTTCGAAAATTCATTAAGTATACGCAGTTATCTTTACCGCAAGCAAAACTGAAATGAAATGATTTAAATTTCTTAAAATGCATTTTGTCTCATTCCCCCTCGAGGATCAACAAAGATGTCTGCTAAATGCTAGTTTATAAACTGTCATGTCGTATGAACTCGAAGGGGTAATAAGACGAAAGGTATTTTCAGAAATTTAACCGATTGAGTACCTCGAAAGGATTCTCGAGGAAAAGTTATACTTAATGAATTTTAGAAAAAAAAGTTCAAAAATGAAAGTGATTGATTATATGAGAAAAATTCACACAAACGACACAAAAACATGAAAAACAATATTTTAACTGTATAAATTTAATGAATTTGGGATAAAATTAGGATCTGGATACGGAAAGTAGGATGTTAAACTTAGCCCTTTAGAGTTTTCACCGAGAGGACAATAAAGGATAAAGTCCAAAAAGTTCGACCAATAATTCATTCATGTAATTATCTCTTCATAGGTCATGTAATTTTATTTTTTGCCCGTTTTGCTGCTCTGGATATTCAGCTTCACATATAACACATCTTGTATCCTTATAGGATCCTTCCAGTGTGGATGTACCACAATCAGTTAACGACAATGATGTAGAGGTTAGGAATAAAGGAAGAACATTAAGAAAAGGAAGAACAAAATACAACTAAATCGAACCACTTTTTTACTTACAAGAACGTTTTTTAATTTGATGTCTCTATGAACCAATCCCTGAGAATGAAGATAACGAATGCCTTCAATAACGTCTATAGCAATTCTTAGTCTAACGAGCCAAGTCAATCCGCAACGAAGACCGCAATATAGATCCCTAGTCATTCTCTCCATTATTAGTAAAACAGCGGGTGAACTACCACCACCGTAAGTGTAGTCTATCACAGATCCCCTTAGTTTTACAATCCTCGGATGTCCTGGAATTGTTCTTGCAACAAAAACAACAAAATTTGATTCGACTTTAAAATGCTTTAACTTGTAAGTATGTATGATTTAATAATTTACTAATAGTAAAGTGCGGTATTTAGCTAAAAGTGGTTAGAACATAATGGAAACTGTTTTTCAATTATACGTTGATTAATAAGCGAATTAAAAATCTTGATCGGTATAATATAAAGGGCGAGTCACTAATAAATGTAAAACTTCTACAGTAGATCGACGTCACTGTATCTTCAATTATTAGTGACTTTTAAGTAGTAAAATAGTGAATATTCATAATTTTTTAAATGTTACACACAATCTTTTAGTTTTACGTAATTTTATTTCCGATAAAATAAAATGAAGAAAGGTACCGAACGAAATATAATCTGATCAGACTCACCTGGTATAAAAGAACTCCATGGCTAAATCGTTCCAATGTCTATCGTCTGGAGGCACGACTGATTTGAAGGCACAAGGATTGATTCCGGCCCAAGGTTCGCAAGATGACACGACTCCATATTGTCCCCTACCTATTTCTTTGATTTGTTTCGGCATACCATAACGAATCAAATCGCAGAGAGATGTACTTTCCAATGCCAATCTGGCGAATCTCGGTGAATGCTTCTTGCGTATCGCTATTCTTTGTTCTTCGGTTTGTTCCAATTGATCGGATAATTGGTGATCCAATGATCGGATAGCCGATAAAAAGGCTTCGTGAGATGATTTAATGTGTTCCTTGAACTAAAACGGTTTTAAATTTAAATAAAATTTGATTGAATTTGTTACAATCAAGTGGTAACAACAGAAACAGAGTAGGTCAGACAAGGGTGCATCTTATCGCTGATGATGTTTCTAATTGTCACAGACTGGGTGATGAAGCATACTGAAGATGGAAGAACAGATATAAGCTGGCAAACCTAAAATAAATATTGAAGGAGTTGGAATAGAAGAAACTGAAGAATTCTGCTATTTAGGAAGCAACAGGTAATGTCTGGCGGCTCCACAGCATCCCGAAGGCATGGAAAACGCTAAACCGCATTAGAACAGGAGCCCTTTTCTCCAATGGTGCTACAGAAAGAAGAATAATCAGGATCTTCACATACAAATTTGATTTTTGTCAACCTGTAATAAAATGCTATCTAACTGCATAAAATGTCCCCTCAAATTACTATCACTGGGGACAATACATTCTGATTTTCGTTCTCCGTCTTTCCAGAATGTGGGCACCCTATATACTAGTGTCGGAGGAATTAATTTTAACATTTAATAAAACAGTACCTGTACTGATATGGTCTTAGCGAGTTTGGATGCACTAAGTTTATCTATCATATTGGTAGCTACTTGCAGCTGCCACTGAAAATTACACTGGACGTGACCAGAAGAATTCCATGGTAAAACAAACGAGGACAAAATGGTCCTGAATCGATCCATTAACGTATGCACAATGGAGAAAGAAGACGACGAATTCAGATTTATATTGTATGCAGCGCTGACGATTTGTCTAACCGCGTCAGAAGCCGATAGATTTCCTTCCAGTTCGTGACAGTTTTTCTCAAGGTTTTCCAAACATCTTTGTAAAGTACCTGTGAAGCTTTCATGCAGACAACCCACGGATTGCACTATTTGAGTGGCCACTGAGGTATTCAGTCTTTTTAGAACCAATTGTTGGATTTCCATTGTTGCCGTTTTTGAGGTTCTCTGGTGACCATTACCTACAAGGAAAGTGGTATACTGGGATCTAAGTAAAGTGAAAAATTATGCTTACTTGGATGATTATACCCTTCTAATACTTCGGCAACGTTGGATTTCATATCGAGAAGTGTTCGCTGAATGATAGCTGTGATTTCTTCTTGTTGTTCACAGGCTATATTCATAAGAGTATCATATAGTTGTAACTCAATTTTTTGAGCATACTCAACACGTTTTGGAGTAATTTGAATTTCCCGGGCCATGTCAAAAGCTCTAAGAATAAACTGTCGAAGGCATTTGTTATGGACCTAAAAGGAAAAATGTATAGCTTGAATAAAGACCATACGAAAATAATTATTTTATGTGTACCTCACTCAATTTGGCAGCAAGTTTTAAAACGGTGTATTTCAGAACATTCTGTATATGATTTAAAAAATCTTCATTTATCCTTTTATCACATATTAACGTATCTAAAGAACATTCCAAACATAGAGAATTTTTCTTCGATTTCATTATGTCAGTCTTTGAATTTTCTACGTCGTCTATAAATCCTACAATAAAATAAGATTATTTAGGTTGACAAGTAGATTTTATTTGCAATTTTTTTAAACTTACCTAGTCTTAATAGTTGATCACGCAAATTTTGTAAATCCGAAAATTCTTGTCGACTTTCGGATTCTAATAGATGTTGTTCAGATTCTGTTAGAGATTCGGTGCTTAATTTCTCATTGGTAGATAGACTTACAAACAAAAAAGGGACTTTGTAAATATCTTTCAGTTTTTTGATCTCTTGAATGCTCTAAAAATCCCAAATTTATAAACCCTTCAAATTTATCTATTCGCAAGCTTTGTCGATTTCTTTACAATTCATTAGATATAAATAAATGATAGAATGAATTAGTCAACATCGAAATAACACCTTGAAATTATCCGAACGAACAAGAAGCCACTTTAAGCTACAGAAATGGATTAAAACAAAACCATTGAATTTGTTTAAATTTTTTTTTGGTTGCGTTTTTTGAAATAAAATCTTTTAGAAACCCCGATAAGTACAATAGTGGATGTTTAATATAATTGAGTCTATGAAATGATTTAGAAACAATTATGGCTTACCGAGTCACTTAAGATACCTTCGGAAATAGCATAAACAACAATTGGCAAAACTTTATCCATATATTTACACAAAATTTCAGTCAATTGTTCAATTAAACAGTCTGGTGGTACCATGAGATTTACTTTTTCCTTGAGAATCGAATGTGAAAGTTCAATTTCCAAAGAAGGACAATGATCCAAAAGTGATTCGTTATCTCCTCTTTGTAAATCAGCCTCCGGTATAGTTATCCATGTTTTTTCGTGTGCCTGGAGTTTTTCCACTATTTCTATGTCGTGATTCAATGTTAGACGAATAGACTTCGAGATACCATAAATAAATGTCACCTTCGCAAAACAAAATTCAAAAATTCAAAAACCTATTTTACCAGTGTTTGGAAATGTTTCGTGTCCTTTAAGGAAAATTCCTTTAACAATTTTTAATAGTTTTAAAATGCACATTTTTTATTTTCCTGTATAACTCTAAAACTATTAGATATTGTAAATTTTATTCCCTTTTTATTGACTTTTTAAGTACGCAGTTTTTGGGTGAAATATTTTTATTTAGATTTTTAAATATGTGATTGAAGAAAAAAGGAAATAATAAGACACCTTGTAGGCGCGATACGAGTAATTAAAGGTTAACATCCTCCAGCTACTGTATTTGCGTAAGCATAATTTTATAACATTACACCATGATTATGTACTTTATACCTAAGAATTATCAAGAAAAACTTGTTATTTTTTTCTTGATAACCCTTTCTCAATCGGATCATCGCCTAACAGTTATTTGATTAAAAATGTATAGACTTTTTTCAACACTTAGCTTAGTAATTATTGTTTATCGCTCATTTTTATAGATATAATTTTTTCGAATGCAATTTAAAACGAGAGGTTACGCGAATATGCAACATAATACCATTTTACCTAAGATCAATTCAAGTTCATAGGAGTTATAAAGATATCAGGGAAATTAAGTGAGTCATGCAGTAAACACAATAATTAGCATAAGCTGATATCAGTTACATAGTTATTTAAAATTTATTTTTACACCATTTTTTCTATTTTATACCAAAATCAGCAACGACCAAAATGAAATATAAATAAATTATGTAAGCATTGGCACTTCAATGACTATTGAGTTAATGTGCAGTGTACAGGTTTAAAAAAAAAATACATTTTAGAAATAATTTTTTTTGTCCACGGAAAAAAGTATTTTATTTTTTTAATTCATGATGCCAAGATTAAAATGATACACATGAATTACACCTTAATTGGTTGGTAAGCATATAATACAAAATATTCCCGGAATTCAAAACTGTAAAAACACACATGCTTCAACTGTTCACTGTTAAAAAATACAGTCATGAACTAAAAAAGTAACTGACTTTGCTCAGTTATAAAACAATGGATCAATAATAAAAATAACCTAATAAAATGATAAAATACACCCACTGTTATCAAAAGTAATCATCAAAATTTTATTACATTTTTTTAAAACTTTTGGATGTTTTCAAGCATATATATATATATATATATATTTTAAAAAAAGTACAATAATTTTGACTTATTGTTAGGTTAAAATTAGAAATGTTTTATATTGATCTTCTGTTTACTTATCACGTAAAGATTTAATTCAATTAAAAATAAATAAATAAAATAATAATCTCTAATTATTTTAATATTTAACATTAAAAAATGAGGCGAGTTCAAAAAATCAATTAAAAAGAGAGTTCAAGATAAAAGTTATATCTACATCTGGGTTGTTATCAAATAATAATTATATATATATGATAACCCCAAAGTACCAATCCTAAGGGACAGTTTTGAATATTTTTTGACTAAAATATTATAATAAGCAAGAGTATGAAATTTGAATGTAAAGGTAAAAACACACTTACACATCTCCATTTGGAACTAAATAGTGGCAGAATAGTTTGACCTAAAAGAGCATTAACGAATAATGCTTTAGAATGGCAATTTTGACCAAATACAAAAAGGGTTGGGGTGCGTTCCAATTTTAGTTTGATTCTTTCAATATCTATTCTTAACAGCTCTTCTTTCACTTCATCTGAAACATAGAAAACAAATCTGAGTAAAATTAAACAAATAAAACTTAATAAATTAACTATTTAGTCAAGACTTACCGTGCACTTGTAGAGAATTGTGAATTTTCTCAAAATAGTTCTGAGTATCTTCGATAATACGTTTTAAACTGTGACAATGCTTAGAATATTTTTTAAATTCTTTTGGAATATCAATCATCATAGTGACCAGAACACTTATTAATATAAAAAAGAGAAATAAATTTGTTGTAAAATACTGATCGGTTGTCAACTTGGGTACACAGAATTAATTTGGGTTCGACTTTTTTCGTCTAACCAATCCCTCGAAGGAGATTACACCATTGAGACTTCATATGGCTTCTTTTTGTCCAAAAACTGATAATTATCATTAACCGAAATAAATATGTATTTGTTCTTCAAAACATAAACACTGAAGAATTTTTTTAGCACAACTACATAACCTCAATAAATTGACAACATTGAAAGATTATGTATCTGTTGCCGTTAACGTGAACGTAAAATAATATTCTGATCTCCAAGAACATCCAAATATCATTTATTGGACGCAAATGTATTCTTTCCAGCTCAATTTTGTTACGATTGTAAAATGAAGTAGGGACAAAATTTGCTTTGCTGTAATGTATCCGTTGGTCGCAATATAGACAAAATTAAAATAATTTCCTCAATTTTCAGTAAATTAATAATAAATTAGCAACATCTAGCGAGAAAACTGCAAAACTAGCACGATCTACTAAATTTATTTATATTAAACAGAACACTATAAAAAACAATGATAAATATTCACCCGAACTTTATATAGATGACCTTCCATAAAGTACCTTTCTCCATAATTATTTCAGAGATTTCAATATGCCAATATGCACAAATTCTCATGCCATATCACAAAATTAAAATTCGATCGATTTCGGGTAATTATGAGAGGTTCTTTTCTGGGATTTTAGAAACAAAAACCTGCAGGTCTAATTCAAAAACGCCTTAGAAAATCACTTACCGAATTTCCAGATTTGTTACGAAAATATATAATTTGAATTTGAAAATTCCATTTTTGTATTTCATTATTTATTAATACCCTTCACAAAGGATGTGAAATTAAATCACACAAGCTCCCAAGAACAAGGACATTAAAAATGTCCTACACTGCACCGGCGTCTGGACTTCAACAACTACTCCTTGGATTATATGCCCCACCAGGTATTGAATTACGAAAGTCCAGACGTGGTTTGGTGCCCGACCAAGTCGGGGATTTAACCCAAAAACTTCTTAGACCGGTTTCGGCATTATTGTGCCTCATCAGTAAGAAGCAGACAAGCTCGACATCCTATCTCTAAAAGACGTCTGAAAATGAATTCGACTCGCCTCGTTCTTGATAAAAGTGGTTGCGTTATACCAAGTGTATCACGTAAGTTAAATAAAACTATGATAAAAATAAAAGAGCAGTGTTAAAATGTGGTTTATTTTAAGGTTCAGATTTAAACCTTACTTGTACAGAATACAAAAATTGATCTGTCCAGCCATTAAACTTTTTATAGCTAAAATATTTTCAGTAAGAATTCTTGGTACTTCTTGTACAATAACGTAGGTAAGGAAAACAAGCAAAAAAACAAGATGTTAAAATTTACAGCACATTTTGCAAAAACTTAGGAGAACTTGTGAATGGAATGTGAAAAATGTGATGCAGAATTAAAACATGAAAAAGTTCCCGTCTAATGACATTATCTACGAGACTAAATATTCAATATTCTTTAAATTTATGATTATATAAATATTCATGTGTTTCTAAAAATAAAACAAGAAATAAAACCTCTAACATATTAAAATTTATCACATCATAAAAATACTAGACACCCTTAATGCAAGTTATTTAATAAACTGGAGGTGACGGTTGACATACAATGACAGTTTATTCACATTGGATTTTTGTAGACCAAAACTAGAAACATTTATATATTGTCCATTTAAAACATGCCACGCAAAACGATGCCACTTACATTAACATAGTCCCTTAAAATTAAAAAATAAATAAAAACTGGTTAAATGTATATGTATGTACACTGAAAAACGATTATTAAATAACTTCGTTATTAATGTATACCTATCGTATCAAAGTTCACTTACCACAAGATGTCACCCCCACACAGGGTCTCTATTCTTGAAATCAGACGTTACTTTCTCATAATTAATACAATACAATAAAAAATATTCATCATAAATATTGCAATTCTTTTTGTACTAAAATTTAATAATCCATTTATTTTTCAATTACAACCAAACAAATAATAAAATTAACAAAATTAATACCAAAGGAACCTCGAGTTGTCCGATTTGGAGAATAGGGACCAAGGAATACAAGATAATTGTCCCTCAGCAATACTATATAAAATGGAAAGGAGATTTTTTAACATACAACAGTATATGTATCTTCGTTAAACTCTTTGTCCCTTTAAAGTTGTCAATAAAATTAAATAAATTAGAAATAGCTGCAACTCATTAAATAGAACAGATTTTTCCATGTTAAGAGTTTGAAATAAAATTTTTCTTACTTAGACATCTTATGTGCATGAACTTAAATTTTTATAATAATTATGAAAAAAAATATGGCCAATTTTAAGACACCTTTTAACCAAAATGAATTTTGGTTCCAAACTCCCATATTTTTTCATAATCGCAAACATGATAGTAATTTTTGTTTGCTAAATAATTTTATGAAAACAGAACTATATTAGCTAAATTAAAACCTTTTAAATATATTGATGGGTACATTATTGTCTATTATTTGATATAAAGTATTAAGCAAACAATAACTACCATCATATATTTAACAAAATGGAAAAATAATTTTAATATAAATATTCAGGTACTTACAAAATTGAAATGTTTTATTTAGGACACTAAAATGTTCTTCTTTGGTTTAAAATTAACATTAGGGTTTGTAATTGTCAAAAAAACGCACATCATTGTGGTAAATTCTACGAAATACATTTTTAGTGTCTCATAATTCAACCAAAAAAAAATAAATTTGGTTTTGAAAAACAAGAATTTTAAAAATATCAATGAGAAAATATTCTTGTTGCTATGGCCGTCTTTTACTTTATCATCTCTACATTAAAGATTTTTTTTTTAGAATAATACGACGAAGAAAACATAATTGTATCTTTAAACTTTAGCTGTGATATGAAAAAATATCCTTAAAATATTCTAACATTGTTATATAGTTTAATTAGTTTATATACAACATTGCATAGAGTTTTTCACTATATAAAAAACTGTACAATACAATACTCCAACTGTACATATTTACACACCTTATTTTTTTCTAGTCACACTTATATACTATTTAAAAATTACGAAATACAGGCAAAGCGTGTCGCATTCTCTATTTATTGTATACAAAACCCTTCAAATTAAATACCACAATTCAAACAAACTTATTTTTGCGAATTTGAAAATAACTTTGAAGGGCAATGTATAAGATGTGACTGATAGTCTAGCTTGAATGGGTTTGAGATCTAATACTGAGATTTGTATCTCGATAATGGACAGTTAAGTAACTAAACCCACACATAAAAAATGTAGTTTTAAGGGTAAGTCTCGTGTACCATTTTTTAAAAATCAATTTTTATGAGCAAATTTTTCAACACACTACTATGTTACACAAGTAGAAAAAATATGTAACTAGTAATCGTCATAAGTAATAAAATTGTAACAATAATAATAATAAATTCTTACAATTACTATTTAACACGTTCCCTGTTCTCAATGTATGTAACACGTTCATGAAAAAAAATTAATCTCGAACTGGAAAACTTGCCAACCATCAATGTATAAGAAAAATTACATGTTTATTAAATCGATAGAAAAGTTAAGAAAATGCGGGAAGAATACTGAAAACACAGCAAAGAGAATAAAAGTATATTGTCTAATCTTTATTGGGAAAAATTGAATTTTGCCCCATGTCTGATTTTGACTTATCAAAATAAATAACAGCAACGTTTGATTGCATAAAATAATACAAATTACAAATGCCCCCCCCCCCCCCGTGAAATATATGTGGTCGACAGGCGTACCAAGCAAAACCAATGTGAGCCACATTTTTGACGGGACAGAGAACGCGTTAAAATTTTTTGTTGATAGAAATAAAAAACTGTGTTGAAAATTTTATGAGTACAAAAAGTGACTTTAAAAATAGCGCTTTATTTCTATAAAAAGCGCTCATGTAAAATGTATTAAAATGTTTCAAGAAAAACACTATGTACAGATTTTTAGAATATATAGACCTTTTAAACTAAAAACAAACAATAAATATATATTATATACGTTTTGAATATAGTTATAGAAAATTTTGTGATAATATATTTACAAGACTACCGCTGACTGAAGACTAACTGTCGAAAGTAATATTTTTTAATAAACGACAATGTAAATCTTTAAAGTTCACTATTATTTTAAAACTGTACATACACTAATTAATTTTGATGATTTCCCAAAGGAAAATATATATTTTCCATGCAGCCAAGTTTTAATTTTAATGCTAGTAAAAATGAAACATTTGCTAAGCTTTGCAATTTCTAAATTTAAATCATATTTGGTGGTAGACAAAACTGTATTTCTAATAACCAAAGGTTAATTTTTATTAGGCGGAAGTGTATTTTTTTGCCTGAAAAATATTTTATTTTACAACAAAAAAATTTGAATCAGAGCTGCACCGAAAATTTCTTGATTGGATGATAGGACACTACCTAAAAATCAGGATTTTTTTTGTATCTAACCGTTTAAATATATATCTTAAAAACCCTGTATGAACAAAAAAACTTACGACTTGCACAGTTCGAATAAAAAGTGATATTTAGTAGCACCTGCTTCCTAAAATCCACTTTTTACTCGACCTGTTGCTTAATATTAAATATTAAGATCACACTTATTCATATCCTTAAGGATATCCCCAAGGATGTCAGTGGATTGAGGTTTCTGGATCTTAATCTTGACAGGCTTCTCTCTATGTTTCTTAACGGGACTTTCTGCTGATTTAACGGGTGTGTCAGTTAATTTAACGAGTGTGTCAGTTAATTTAACTGGTGTTTCAGATGATTTAATAGGAGTTTCTGTTGATTTGACGGGAGTTTCTGACGATTTAACAGGCGTGGAACTCACTGATTCTGATAAACTCTTTGTTGGGGTTTCTATGTGCTCTTGGCTAATATTTTGGTTTGGATCCGTAGAGGAAAAACTTGAAATCTGCCCTGACTGGATGGTTTCACTGGTACTACTTTTAGCACTATCACTAGACGAACTTGGTTTAGATTCTTGATTTTTTTCTCTATCTTTATGAGAGTTATGATGAGAACTACGTTTCTTCTCACTATTATGTTTATGTTCTCTATCATGCCTGTGTGAATTGTGATGTTTTCTATCCTTGTCTTTACCTTTATCATGATGTTTATCTTTATGTCTATCTTTGTCTCTATGTTTGTCCCTATGCTTATCTTTGTATTTATCTTTGTGTCTCGATTTCTCCCTCTCTCGCTCTTTATCATTCTTATGCCGACGTTTCTTCTCCTTGTTATTATCTTCATGCACTTTCACTTTTTCTACACCAGCATATTTGCTGAAATCAAGTTTGAATTTCATTTTTAACGGGGGTTTGTCATCATCATGGTGATTCGATGTTTTCACAGGCATCTTTTCAGGTTTTGTAGGTTCTATCTGCTTTAATGGTTGGGTGACACTTTTTTCAGCCCCCTCCAGCTCCTCAGTGGTGTAATATTGCTTTAAACGTACATGCCAAGCTAAAATAAATAAGAGATTAATTTGTAATATTCGAAAAGACGTAAAAGAGTTTACCTATGCTAGTAACAGCCGTGACAGTGCGAAATTGGTGGATAATATTCCTTGGAAGAAAGTAAATATCATTGTCATAAAGGTGTACTCTTGCATATTCAATGCCATCTCTTCGCATCTGGTTTAATTTTGCATCTTCTATCCAAGTAACACACTAAAAAAAACATTCGCTATGCAGTTTTGTATTATTTTTTGAATTTGGTGGGAACAAAAATATTACTAATTTCAAATATTTAGAATCTAAAATAAGGAGTACTTACCATAATATCAGGGAACTTCATAATTTTAACAAGCATATTTACAAAAGTGTCTTATCAAAATAAAAAATCTAGGAATTCCAATTACTCCTTTGTAAAGAAAAAATAAAACAATAAGATTGAAGTTAAACCATATAGAGGCCACCCAAAAGCGGGATTAACCTAACTAACTTTATTTTAAATGGAACATCCTGTATACATTTTTAATTACACTTAGTTTTACAAATTTTTTATTTAGTGTTTTGCTATGAATAGTTTAGAAGATATGTGTTCCGTTTAAAATAAAGTAAATTTGATTCATCCTGTATACTCGAAAATATTTTTAAAATATGGTCCTGTATTTGCTTCAACTTTTATCTTAATAGCATTTTCCTATCTCTTGCTATAAAGGGGTAATTGAATTTTTTTCACACTACTGCCGCATCCTGTACAACTATTTAACCAATCGAAACAACATTCAAATTTTTTAATTTTGCTAAAATATTAATTGCATTCATAAATAAAAAACAGACAAAACCGATCATTTTAAAAAGTAAAACAATGTATGCGTACCTGTGAAGTAGGAGGCTCATGGAGATCTAATTGAAGTTTTTCTGACAAAATATCAAAATATTTTGCAGAAAATGCCACCACGTCCTTCGTTATCCTATTAATAGATCCCTCGTTTTTTCCTCCATGTATGGCTTTTAGTATTCCCACGGCAGCTGTGGTCTTTCTGTCGAGTCCGGCACCCACGTGGTCAGCATGTGCTTTAGTTCGGTCTTCAAAAAGATGTTCCCTAGCCTCCGACATTCTCGGCAAGTACTGAAGGTTTCTCAATTCGTTTATACCGGTCCTAAAAAAATTATTATAAAATAACTACTCATTTACGAATAAAATGTAACAACGCTTAGGTACCTTTTTCTTTTATTCGGGGTTTTTGAATCTGCTGTTGGCACCAACTGTTCACCAGGTCGGCACCATATAATAGGCCCATCATTGCTTTCTGTTGGTTTCATTTGGTCACATATCGACAAAGGTCCCCAAGGCATAGTCTGAAAAAAAAATTATTTAGTCTTGCCCAATTTTTAAGGTACAACTTTTTTACCAAATAAAGAAAATGGTTATCTTCCAACATGCCTAGTAGATCTGGAAAGTACCCTCCGACTTCCTCAGGGGCAGTTCCCACAATACTGATTTGATGTAAAGGTCCATACCTTACAGTTCCGGCTTCATATTGCTTAGAAACATTTTCATTATAATTAGCTAGAGTTGTAGTATCTATATCAGAGCTTTTGCTCAATAAACCATTTTTGACTGTCAAAGAGGGATAGTTTTCAGCCATGTACGTTAAAATATCGGGTAGATATGTGGCTGAACCGTGGACTACAGCTATGACAAAAGTAGCATGACCATCTTTGTCTTCATGAAAAGCTAGCTTAAAAAATTCTTTTGCTAGTTCTTTAGATTCGCTGGTATTCAGATGTTTTATCTCATCTTGGTACATTCTGAGGATTTTGGCACCTCCATTTGTATGCTGTTCTATGTGGTAGTATTTTCTGAATTTTAAAGATTTCTAAAATGAAAAATAATGACTAGTGTAATTTAATAAATGTTTAAATTATTTAATATTTTATGATTCATAAAATAACTGAAAAATAATAAATAACCATTTGATCATCAATTAAACATTCGAGAGATATATTCATACCCATGGAAAAAAGCATGTTTATAATATTAAAATTATGATTAGGTTTAGGTTTACCAATAATAATTAAAAAATTTGAATGAATATTTATCAATACAAATATTACACTTACATCTTCTGGTGGGTAACTATAATTTCCATTGGTTAGAAGTCTTGGTCTAATGTCGCTCCTGTGATGAGAGTGTCTGTCTTTAGAGCTACTGCTGTGTGATGATTTTTTAGAAGAAGAACTTTTGCTCTTATCATGCCTGCTGATAGATGATTTTCTTTCATCCCTGTGTTTAGCACTTTTACTTGAAGATGAACCTGATCCTGAAGTGGTACTGGTAATAGCTTTCTCAGATTTATATAATTTAAAATCAATCTTAGGAATTTTAGCATCTGAATCATTTGTGTCGGCCGAATGGGCTCTCTTGATACCTTTTGAAGGTCTAACAGCATCTTCGACGGACCGAGTTCTTGCTTTTCTTGGTGAACAAGAAGTGTCTGAAGATGAATGTTTTTCTAATAATTTCATCTTAACATTTGATTGATCTTCAATGGCTGTCAGTAAGTCCACACCTTTTTTACCTTTTAGGAGATCATAATCCAGGTTTTCTTGAAACTGAGAACAGATGACCTTTGGTTTTTTAACACTTTCTTCTTCTTCATTGACCGACATATTTTCATTTCCTCTTTTAACAATAACGACGGAATTCTCTAGGGCACAATCTAGAGACTCTTCTTTAATTGGACTTGTCACAGCACCAGTAGTGGAATCACAGCCAGGTTTGGGAGAATAATAATGAGATTGCTGCGAATTCAGTTGCTCAGATTCATCTACTGGTAATGAATTGTTGGTATGCATTTGAAAATTTGTGCAGACTTCACCATCATTCAAGTGATACCTAAAAATAAAATAAGCAAAGTTTTAAAGGGTTAACAAACTTGGCCAGTTTCAATAAATGAAAACAGGTTTATACTTACATTTCTAATCAGTTATTTTAATATTCTGCAAATACATAGCAGATGTAAAGAAAGCAATATGTGGATCAAAAGAATAATTTCTATATGTACTACTCCTATCTTTTATTAACTATGACAATATAAAACTATCAAAGAATAGTACAATTAAGTATGCACAGATAAAAAACAACAGATTAAAATGCTATTCATTGCTATTAAATCACTAATGTTATGTAAACAAAAATAGGTATACTTAATAATCATTCTTCAAGCATACCTAACATAAAATATTTTACAGGACTGGCAAAATTATAATTTGTGAGCCTCTTATTTATTTTTAAGTTTCTTCATTTGCAGCCCTTATTATAAAGGCTTGACAAGAAATCCAATACAACACATTTTTCTTTTGAGAAAATAATTCATTTAATTATGACAATGACTAAGTTTTTGTATGATTCCAGAAATGAAATAATTTTATGTGCATTAAAAAGAAGTTAACATACCTGTCATTACTAAAATTTTCCTTATTATCAGTATCACTAGTCACAGGCTCTAGTTTTATGTCAGAACAATCTACTCTGCTTTCTGTACATGAAACTTCATCTGCACCACCTGTTTCCATGATATTACTTGAAAAATATAATTTATCACCATTGAATTTGGAAGTCAAATCTGTTTTTCCAGTTTCAAACGACTCTGTTTCATTCGAGTTGCCTTCTGGGTTCATGAGAGGATTATTTATGAAATTCTTTGGGTCAAAGCCAATGGGAGTCTTCTGGAGGTCCACAAAGAAAGTATTATTTGGTTTATACATTCGTCTGTAGCTATCCATAGAATTATCCTCATAAATAGTAGTACTGTGTCCATTTTTCATAGATTGAAAATCTCCATCTGTCAAATTGGCTGTAACAACAGGTTTAAATATGTAAAATTGGTTAAATAGAACTATATTAAAACCCTAATTCACCAAACTGACGTATTTTTAACTTAAAGAGGGTAGGTGTATTAACAGTGTTTACAAATATTACTCACAGTTTGTGCTATTTAAAATGTCATCTCCAAAAGCACTAGGGGTCACATTGCAAACACATTTGGAAAACGGATTTAAGCATATAGGGCACGTAGGACAATTAGGTATCGGCTCATAACAAGATTGTTTATCAAAATAAACTTTATTTTCGTCATCATCTCTTCCCTCGTCGTTCGACGCCATAACTTAAAATATCCTAGAGACGTCCCTTGTTTTGTTTGACGTTCTTCTGTGAATTAACGACACTGATCACATTATATTGATATCATTTTCACGAGTAGATGATATATTTTTTTAAATCGTACGATTTTCCTAACAAAAGGTTACGACACATCACAAAAAACCACAAAACTAATTATTATCCACGCTTGCCGCCATGCTTAAACCGGGCAAAACGCAAAACTCCTACCAATGGCTGCTTAACTAACAGTGACGTAGTTAAATTCAATTATTGCTGTCCTATTTATCACCAAAATAAATATAAAACACCCATATAAAGAACAAAATACATCAATTACTTACCAAATCATTATTTTTATTTATATTCCCTTCCATTCTTCATTTTTATCGCATTTTATTTCAATATTGTCCTCTACGCCACTGTTACCCATATATTTAAATTTCCCTTTACTTCCCTTTACACACACAACAAAGTAAAAACTGAATTCGTCAAAACCTAAAAGTATTCTAAAAACAAACGGCGTGAGTATTTAAATGACAAAAATCTCAAATATTTTGAAAATATATGGAAACATGTCTTAGGTCACGTATGATTTTACAAATACGCATTTACCGCCTTGGAGTCCAGGCTGGCCAACGTTGTTTACAAAACGTCACTGTCAAGACTTTGGCCCTGGCTAATATTACGAATTCAGTAGTATAAAAGTGACTCAAATTACAAATTCCGTATGGTTAAAAACGTATAGAACGTAAAAGATAAATTTAGGTTTTAACAATAAAAAATATATGTTTTAAACAGTAGAAATAAAATCGTACGTCACACATTTTTGTAATAAGCTTTATATAAGTCATGTTTTTTAACACAGGTCTAAAATAGTTTATCTTTTAACGATTTAAGCGATTTATTGTTATTTATTAACCCTAGAAATATTCTGGATAACACAAAAACAAATATTGTTCATGCTCATAATTTCTTATGAGCATTTATACAAATTTGTCTAAAAAATTGTATTTTGTCATCTGTAGTTGCTCCTGTACAATTAACTGTAAAAAAATGTACAAGTTAGGAAAGACGGGACCTTACCATTTTACGGGCGATTTCCCAACACAGCTGAAAGAAATAACAATTTCTATTTAAAGGTAAACGATTCATTAATGAACTTGCTCCATGGTACTTTAAAATAAAACAAAAATTAACATACACTAGTTTTAATAGTATTAGCATTTACAATACTGTTTTATACAAGTTTAAAATTAAATTTAAAACAAGACTTTACATTTGTAAAGTAATTATTAAAAATTAAAATCCAGTAGAGATTCCTGAGATGTAATCGAGTTTTAAATACAGGTAAAACAAAAAAAGTATCAAATATCAAGTTACATTCAACAAGGAAGTATGTATAAATATAATAATGATCAGTGATGTGTTAAAGGCCATATCTATTACCACATATTTACTAAAGATACATAATTATTCGACTTATATTGCTTTATACTACAATGATAAATATGTGCCTTTAAGAACACCCTACGCCAATAGCTATGCCCGCTACAAAAGACACAATAAAAATATGCATTTCAGTGACTCCATTTTCACCACAATACCATCTTTTGGCTTTCTTCTTACCCTTCTTTAATTTATCTTCAGCCTGGTTTAGTTTTCTGTCAACATATCTTTCGGCCTATAACAATTTTAAACTTGTATCACACTCACAATTAAAGCACAAGTTCATAAAACAGAAACAAAGTCATACAATCATATTTTTACTTTATTTACACTTTATAACACAAATATTACTATAAGATTTTCAAGTTTGTATATACACCCTTTTATATATTTTAAGTAAAATTAAATCTTAAATAGAGAATTATTTAGAAAAATAGTTGGTTTTGTTAAAAAAGTTTGCTCTGCAGTAAAAAATTATCAGTTCTAAACTGTGTTAAAGAGTATTTAAATAAATTGAATAGAGAAATCCAAACTGTCTATTGGCATTTGGATTTCCATCATCAATGTCTTAAAATGTTGGTCGTATTTGGACTGATAATTTTTCATACCTAGTAACAAATCAAAAGTATTAGATTATGCATTTTTAAGAAATATTAATAGAAAATAAAAAAATACACAACAAAAGACAGGAAAATTAATAATACATGTTTTATTCAATTCTCAACACATACAAAAGAAACCTTAAAAAAAACGAGAAAACCATTTCCTCTGGGAGAATTTTAACAACAATTTCTTCAATGTGATGCTAAGCCAATTAAAAAGCCACCAAGGAAGCCAGATGTAAAAGGGGTATTATTTCTAGCAAAGGTCTTTACCTAAAATGATTCACATCACATCAAAAAGTCTATTGTGATTTCTTTAGATTCTAAATTGTAGAGTTAAGCAAAATGATAGATGTTTTAATTCAGAAGAGTACAAGTAAATAAACAATAAAAGTCTCACCTTATCCATCCAAGTCGAAGCTTCTCCGGTTATTTTTTCTTCTACTTTATCAGCGACTTTATCTAGATTTTTATTGACTTTATCCCAATTGACTTTAATGTAACCTTTTTCATTAGCAATTTGGAGCAAAATTATACCACCCCCTAAAGCTAAAGCAGCTGTCTTTCCAACTCTCATAGAAAGGAAGCCAGTGACCCTAAAAAAATTACAAAAATACAATCAATCAATTAATTGTGGTTATTTTAATAATTATCATAATTTTAAAACACACCATCATGTGATCAGGAGTAATGTTATGTATTAACAATAAGATGTGCTATGTAATATTTTTAACTTGCTAATTTATTTAACCACACCTTATTGAATACAGAAAATTTTCTTAAATTTATAACTTACCATCCTGATGAGACTCCAAGGATAATTTGCTTGCTAGCGGAGGTCTTGCTAACATCCCCTAGCACCCTTTCAATTAGGGATTTGGCTTCCTTCTCTACGTCATCCATAGCTTTATCTATATCGATATTTCGTCCCGAAGGGTTAACTCCTCTAGATATTCCCGGCATATCACATGCACGATACTAAATACAAGAATAAACAATGTATAAATAACTCGAGTGAGTAAACACAGTAGGAAATGTCAAAGACTCAATGTCATCACTAATAATACTTACTAAATAAAAACTTTTGCTTTAACTTACAGTTTTGATGCACTTTATAGTTTAAGTTATTTTTAATCTGATGATTTTATAAAGATTTGCTTGCTTCTAATCGAAAATAAAAATGATAACATCCGAATATAAAGTCAATGTTTTTCTCTGACATGGAACACCAAGTATCAGAACATCAGAACACAAACTGTCAAAAATGTAGGAAGTTTCAGGGTACGCTAAATGAAAACGACTTGGCCAATCAAAACATATGTGTGATTGAATGTAAAAAAGTCCATTGCAAGTTTTGTGGAATTTATTGGCTCGTGAAAAGACTGTCGGGGATGATATTTCTTCAGGAAGTCCTCTTGAAATGCTCTGGCTATCGCAACTCGTCTGTGAACTTAATGGTTGCATTACCTTGTAATATTTTGGAGATATCAAGACATAAATAAATCTAATTTGACTTTAATTTTAAAACCAATCAAAATATTCCATAGGGAGGGAAACCCAGGTTATTTTCATTTATTTGTTTCTGGATCGTAATGGTGGATACAGGTTTCGTCAATGATTACATAGAAGAATCTTCAAGTTCTTTTAAACTGTCTCTAACTTTATTTACATATTGGCATTTCCCACTGTTTAAAACAAACATTGGACTCTATTGCATCATCAAGCAATAAAAAAATATTGAAAATATTAATAACCCATTAGAATAACCAGTTCTCTTTATTAAAAAATGTGTAGGCTCTTCAGAACTACTTCTGCATTAGTGGGTGCCTATATTATAAAAGAAATTAACAACATTCATTAATTATGGATTTCCCCGTGACGTTGATCTTGAACACCATCGGCAACGTTGCCAAACTGAAATTTTAGTATTTGTTTTACCCAATTAAGAATGCATGAAGTACATTGATAGGTAAGAAAATACGAGCTATATAGGCCAGTAATTACGAGCTCATTAGGAAAGGGTTCAGATAAGCATGGGCGTACCACTGCAGGATCTATTAATAAATGTGTATTTTTCTAATGTCACTTAAATATTTTCTGACGACGCCTATGAGCTACGAAACAGGATAATTACATTAAGACATAGTCATATTTCATATATTAACGGCTTTCTTTCAACTAAATCTAACACAATCCATTGCTTTTCAGATGATATCACTTTACAAGCAAGTCTCCAGGCCGTCAAACTGATGTTATTCACCGAACTTGTTCCTAAAAAGAAAATTCTTCTTCCTCTTTTCCAACCACTTGAATTAAATCAGCAGGCGGTCTACGCAGAGACATACCTACTCTAGCCATTAAGTTCTGTTCTATAGGTATAATGACCTCAGTATATTTCTGGTTCGCGTCAGCGTAATTCGTCTTTCGTTAAGATATTTATCTCTCAGTTAAGTGTGTCAATTTGGCATTTAGTAAGCCATAATCTGGCCAATCGAATATTTATTGCATTAAATCTGGAAGATTTTCATTTATCCATGTCTGATCAACTTTTCTATCTGTTCACTCTGAGCTTTCTTTTCGGACGCCACTGACAATACTTTTGAACAAGGTATTATACGATTCAAGATATTTGAGACGACCTCGAATAGTTCTTATCATGGTTGCTAAGGATTTGGATAATAAATAAAATTTTGATCATTTATTTATATAGGTCAAATTTGTGGTGTATATTTCTACTTTCGTATGTAAATATTTACGTTCTTTTACATTCATAAAAAAACTAAAGCTGTCCTTCACACTTTTTCCAGACTTAGGACTGATGTGCTTGTTTACTATTATTACAACTGATAAGTTAATGGGATTAGATAAAATTCCCAGGTTAAAGGGCCAGCAGTCAGTCTCAAATATCTTAAATCTTGTAATATTAGGGCACAAAAAGACTATTAATACAATTGCAGTATAGAATGACCCAAAAACGTTCAAGCTAGTCTGGATCAATCATACGTTAGGTTGAACACAATTTCTAAGAATTGGAAATAAGAATCTTATCGTTTGTTTTGGTTTTGTGACACCAAAATACTCATTATTTATTAGCGATAAGGAAAACCGTTATAAATAATATAGATAATTATTAATATCTTCGAGGAAAATACCATTTATAAAATATATTTTCACTGGTTTTACCAACAAATAAAATTTGAGGCAATCGAAAAATCCCATGACTTTAGAAAAAAAGTAACTGACAACATTGGGATTACACTGGTTAGTAGTGTATTTAAAATTAGCGGTAAATGAGCAGCCTCCTCAAACAGAGACTTCTATAATTTGACGAAAGATATGAAAATTGCTGAAAAGTGATGTCCGCGTATTTCTCTAAAACTAAATTTGTATTGTGGTGACTGTGTTAATTTACAGCGTGTGGCTACTGACCGAATCCCATCTCTTGTATCAAAAGGGGGGTCAAGAAATTATCAGCTTAGCAAACCTATACAGTGATTCAGTTGTTTTGTTACCATAATGTTACTGTATACTCTAGGTACGTTAAAATTTTGTTCATACAGCATTATTTTTCAGGCATACAATTATTTTATAATACACACTTACTTCATAAAACCCGTTTAATTAGGTTTTTTTTATTTTAAAATCTTTAATCGATACCGAAAAAACTGGTTTTAAAAATGCCGCCGGCTCCAAAAATAACGTCAGTATTTATGGAAATCTTTCTGAAGTTATCAAAAACTTTTATTTCTCCGCTAAAAATTTATTTATATATTATAAAATATTTAAAAAAACAAAATTTAGCTCAATTTTCCACAAAATGCTGTAGTACATAATTATTTTAGTTTAGAATTAATTTATTCTAGAAAAGGGGGTTATTTTGTTGGAATAGCAATTTTGTTTACACTCATTAAATAATAGTAAGCCAAATTTTAAAAATCCATTCATTGATTTCCATCTGGAAATTTTAATTTTAATTGTTTTGGAAAAAACAAAGTTTATACCAATGAAAAATAGGACATAGTTAATTTTAAATATATAAATTAAAACCAAAATTAATAAATAATATTTGTCATACTGAAAATTTTAAAAATAACTATTAATGTATTATAAGATTTAGTCAGTAAGATGAGTATTTATAGTAAGTAAGTTAATTAAATATTCTTTCGCTAAGAATATAAAAATATTGCTGTGGTTTTCTTTTAAATATTCAAATAAAAACCTTCGTATTACTTAATCATAGTAATTTGTAAAATTCCTGTTAAGTAATTCTACTCATTAAATTAAACAGTAAATCGAAAACAAATTATTGTATTAATGTAACTAGAATTATTAAAAATTCTGAATTTCCAAGTACGTTCTAATTTCGTCATATTACATTTTATTTATTTATTTTTTAAGATTCTATCAATTCTATTCAATTTCCTGATAACCTCGATGACAAATAAATATTTTTCGGACAACTCGCCAAATCCGACGAAATTTATTAATTTAAAATATAAAACTACTATACCTACTATATAGATAAATGTGATGGAAACTACAATAATTCTTTAGAAAATAATAGCATTGGAGTATATGCCAAAGTGCTGATTCTCAGTACACTTTATTTGTTGTTAAATAAAATGAGAAAAGATGTGTATAGCTTCTGACACGCGTTTGGACTGTTGTAATTCAATGCCCAGATGTGGTGCAACCAATAGATAATTTATGGATGGATAATTTTTCGTTATAGAAGACTCCTGGGCTTAACATAAAAATTAAAACCTAAGAAACTTGTTTCGTGCTTTTGTTTTCTAATTCATTAATAACTGTTTTAAATAATATTATTTATACTCGATATTTTTCAGTTTTGGCTATAGGATTAACAAATCAAGTTAGCTGTGGCTCCAAAGGTTTCTTTGATTCGGGCCTCTCTTTTTATAATGATATCTTAACGAATAACTTTGATTGGCAACTCTTACAAGTAAGTAGAAATCTAAAAGAATAATAAACTGTTCAATCCGTTGTGATCTAATAAGTAATTTTTGTAGGAGTTGGCACCACACCATAAAAATGTCCTTATTTCCCCTATTAGTCTAAGAATCATACTGGGTCTATTGTACCAGGGTTCTTCATTCATTACCGAGAAAGAATTTCAGACTGTTTTAAGTTTTGAAAGTAAAAATGCTGTTAAAAATAATTACAGTAATATTTTAGCATCCTTACAGGTAAGAAACTATTAAGTAAAGTATTCAGTAATAAAAAATGCAAGAAATATTCAATATCCTTTTTAGAATTCCGAGAGGAGTGAATATTTACTGAATATAGGAACATCGGTGTTTTTAGACAAAGATTTAAGGGTACTGCCTAATTTCGAACAGGTTGCAAGACAGTATTTCAGAACAGGTATTAAATCAGTAGATTATGGCAAACCAGAAGAAGCCAGTAAGATAATTAATAACTGGATAGAACAATTGACACATGGAAAAGTTACAAAAATGGTCAATGCTGGTAAATATGTTTTACGTATATAAATTTATAGAATATACCGTTGATTCTTACTAAATATACCTGAATATACTGAATTTATTTTGTAGATGATTTGCTTCAAACGTTAATGTTGATTACGAATGCGATATATTTCAAAGGAACATGGGAACATCCTTTCCCCAAAAATGAGACCTTTTTAGGAAGATTTTTAACGTCTGCTGATTATATGCAAGCTAATAGGGCGCCAAAATACGTGCAATATATGACTACTACTGATCAATTTTACTATTATGAAGATGCGTCATTAGACGCTAAAATCATAAGATTGGAATACAAAGTAAGTTTTCCGTTTGCTTACTTTAAAAATGTAATAGTTTAAATTATTTTTCCTCCAGGGTAGTTCGTATGCGATGTTTATTATTTTGCCAAATTCTCTGGGAGGTTTAGAAGGATTGATTAGGAAGATTAGTTTGTCTAAAATATCAAGTATAAGGTACAATCTACAGGAGGAATTGGTACAGCTGACCATTCCCAAATTTAAATTCAATTTTTATTCAAAATTAGCAAATATTTTAAAAAAGGTGAGTTCAAATCATCATCGGTAATTTTATTCAATTAATTATTAACCTTTTGTAGTTTGGGCTGCAACAAATCTTTCAGAATACAAATAGTTTTACTGGCATTGTTGAAACAAACAATAATTTAAGGAGACAGCTTACAGTGTCTGAAATTGTTCAAAAAACTGGTATTGAAGTAGATGAGGAAGGAAGTGTAGTGTTTTCTGCAACAGGTATAGTTCAAATAAATCGTAATGCGTTTAGTTGAACTATAACTAATTCAGTTTTATTCTTGTTACAGATGTTAATATCGGTAACAAATTTGGTGAAAATAAAATCATTTTTAATGCAACGCATCCTTTTATGTTTTTCGTGGAGGGACCCAATGGTACAATCTTATTTATTGGTAAATACGAAGATCCAGAGGAAATGGAAGGTGCAGAAATGGGGAATCGTTGGAACAATGAAAACTCACCAGAAAACGGTAAATCATCATATCTTTTATTTTTTCTAATTTTAAACTAATTTTACACAAATCAAAATGCAGATGTCAAAATAAAAAATACGGTTGAATAGGTATTTGAAGCAGCTTTCAAATGAGGTGCCATTTAAAACAAATCGAAAATATTATTTTTATATTTCAAAAGTTAAAAAAAAAATAATTTATTCAGAATCTCAAATATATAAATGTCCCACAACTTCATGAATAAAGTGAAAACGTAAAAAATTACACATTAAACAATTTAAATTATAATCAGTAAAAAAATGATAAAAATTGTTGATGGTATTTTTTCAAACAATAATATAAATAATTTTTTATTATAAAAATTGAAAATTCATATTGTCGCGCGATTAAAATACTGTCCATTTGGATTTCTAAGTCACATTTCCAAACATCATCGTGTAGGATACATGTTGCTAACATTTTTGCATTAAAACAGTGATTAAAAGTTCTAGAAATTCCTGATTGGAAAATAAAATAATTAAGTTTTATCTTAACTTCCTGCATACTGAACCACAAAAGGTATCCATAAACCAAAATATATCATATATTTAATTATTTTATAGGATACACATGAATCACCAACAGGGTTTTAAAATTGCCTGACTTTTTTTAGTCGTAATGGTATAGTCTTTCCACGTAATAAGCCAGAAAGAAAGGAACACACCGTCAAAGGTACCACCTACGTCGCCCTATGTGAGTGAGACGCCGCAGCGCCAGCGACCTTAAGGAGAAATACAGTCATAAATCACATGGCTCTTTTCTTCAGCCGAGCGCTTCGGTCTCAGCGGTACCTTTGACGGTGTGGTCCTTTCTTTCTGACTTATTACGTGGACAGACTATAATACTAACTATTTTTTGAGGGTATTTCAAAACAATTTAAGCGTAAAAGGATGTTATAAATAAGAAAAACAAACCAATTTAACGAGAAATTAAAAATGTTATGCAAAGAAAGTGGCTCCTCATTTCAAAACCAATTCAAATTTTTAAAATTTATACATCTTTTTTACACATCTTCAAATATTAAAGATCTACATCTATTAATCATATAATGGTGAGGTAACAAAGACAATTTACATTTAAATGAATGACATTATTGTCTTTATTACCTCACCATTATAAGATTAATAGATGTAGATCTTTAATATTTGAAGATGTGTAAAAAAGATGTATAAATTTTAAAAATTTGAATTGGTTTTGAAATGAGGAGCCACTTTCTTTGCATAACATTTTTAATTTCTCGTTAAATTGGTTTGTTTTTCTTATTTATAACACCCTTTTATGCTTCAATTGTTTTGAAATACCCTCAAAAAAAATAGTTAGTATTATAGTCTGTTCACGTAATAAGTCAGAAAGAAAGGAACACACCGTCAAAGGTACCGCTGAGACCGAAGCGCTCGGCTGAAGAAAAGAGCCATGTGATTTATGACTGTATTTCTCCTTAAGGTCGCGGCGTCTCACTCACATAGGGCGACGTAGGTGGTACCTTTGACGGTGTGTTCCTTTCTTTCTGACTTATTACGTGAACAGACTATAATACTAACTATTTTTTTTGAGGGTATTTCAAAACAATTTAAGCGTAAAAGGGTGTTATAAATAAGAAAAACAAACCAATTTAACGAGAAATTAAAAATGTTATGCAAAGAAAGTGGCTCCTCATTTCAAAACCAATTCAAATTTTTAAAATTTATACATCTTTTTTACACATCTTCAAATATTAAAGATCTACGTCTATTAATCTTATAATGGTGAGGTAATAAAGACAATAATGTCATTCATTTAAATGTAAATTTTGAATTTCTTTCCGTCTTCTCTAAAAATCAATTAAGATTTAAAACAAATATTTTTACGCCTTTTCAATATTTTTTTGGAGTGGACACAAAACTGGGTTTTCCGACGCGGTGTTTCTTTTTGACCAGTTATATGATTGATTTAGTCGTTTTCACAAATTAACTGTTCAACTGTAATACTAGCAAGTGATAAATTGTGGAACCACAATAATAAAAAATCCAAAACAATAATGTTAAATGACGCAAATGTTGTGTAGTTTGTACACATCGGGGTCATACGGTCAAATCTTAACATATTTGTTTTAACGCATTCTCGGTAGTATTTTTTTTTTAAATAATTCGGACCTGGTACATAAAAATAATTAATTTGTAATTAATTGTGATGCATTGAAATCTCTTAGCTTTTAGTGGGAATTTTTCATAGTCTAGAACTGCTATATATCGTGTGTTTACGCCAGACTGGGATTTCCAAGGTTAACTGTCGGTTATAGTCTTCACGCAAACAGCGGCGTAACAAAAACGAGGCCTCAAACCAAAATATTTGAAATAAAATAAATTCGTGCTTTCCTAGAAATATTTCGATAATTTAATTTTGATTCATTGACAAAATTATTACTAGCATAGTTGAATTGGCTTTCATCTAATCAATAAAAATAATTTCGTCAGATTTGATTATATTTATTAGATCTGGCAACGGCTCATTGCAAAACTTTTTGGAAACACTAAAAATGAATCAAATGCCTAAAATATTGTAAAAATTTTGAATTAATCTTTAATAATATTGATTAAAACTTCTGATATTTACGTTAAAATGTTATTTTCTGTTCTATAATCCAGTTTTCAAAATATTTTAATTATAAAAAAATCGCAACACCGTCATTTAATTTTTGAAAACGCTACGAATTCAACTGAAATGATTTTAAATCAATGCTTATTTAAAGAAAGATTTATTTTTTTAGCTATTTAATAATCTATTGATCAATTCAACTTTGAGGTAAAAATACGGTTCATTAAAATAAATTATTCAAAATGTTGCTGATTTTTTATATTAACGACGGTTTACCGAGTATTTCCATTATGTGCAATTAATTGTGATAACGAGGAACGATAAAATGCAAAAATGCATAACCATAGTCTTCCGGTCTGTTGACATCTATTGAAATTATATTTTTGAGGTTGAACTTTCGAAATTACAGGGATTTTGTAATCGATCACTCACATGGATTTCAATAATAAAAAAAAATATTTACAACGGCCAGTAATAGAAAATAGAGCGGAATGAGTGTCAAATTAGGCATCCGGTTTATTGAAAAATGACCAAATATCCTAATTTCATGGTTGAATTTCCGCCTATTAGCCGCTTCCACCGAATGAGTCAGTGTTAATTTGCATTTAATTGTCTGCTATACCTGTTGGAAACGACTATGAACCCGCCTGTTGAAAATATAATAATCTTGTAAATTAGCTTCCACATGAGACTTTGCTACTTCAACATTTAATTCTAAAAGTGATGTGCAAGAACAAAAATCGGAACAATAGTTATTAGTTCAAGTGAAAATGTTAATTATATTTTTATTTCTGACGTGCATAACAGGTAATATGTGCTCAAATTCACAAAAGCCTTTACCTGCACAACAGGAGAATTGTTCTCTGGTTTGTAAAATTTATGACTTCTTTAAAATTGACGAAAAATCACAACCTCCAGGTAAAATGTACAATTTTTATTAACAATTTTGCTGACTATGAAATTTAACCTCACTCTAATTTTTTTAAACAATTTTAAAAGGACTACTAGGTGCACTAAAACAAAAATTTCGCTTCAATTGTACATATACATATTAAAAACATTTTTCTACGGTCTCATTATCGTACTATAGGCAATAAAATATCACAATTCAATTACAAAAATAAAACTTGTCGCAATTACTTTAATATTTTTAAGGAATTTTAAAGTGACAAACGATTCATTTCAGTTACTTCTAAAGTCGACCGTTAACATTTTACGTCAGATAACCTTCCTTTTTTAATTACGAGGGAGCATCGATACATTCTAAGACTAATATAGAGATGTTACTGTATTTTCCAACAAATTCTTCTTTATCAACATAAAAAAAATTATTATAAATGTATTTTTCAAAGTTCTGCCTTGTCTAATACAAAAACTGTTTAACCAGGTTGGAGCGCGAAATAAATAGAATATAAAATACTTTAATATCATTTAGTTAATTACACCAAAACCAGAAAACATACGTTTAACTAAACTTAAATATACATTATTTTCTATTGTATTTAATAAAGTTAATTTTTAGAAAAGCCGTTACACCTCTACAAACAAATAATTTATATAATCATATAAAATATATATTAATATATAAGACGCTTTCTTAAAAAAAAATTAAAATTAACAATTAGCAATTAACATATTATGGGCACAATTTTCTTGTGTCGGTACTTCCCAGAGGCTTTTGGAGTGTGTACTAACATGTTTGTTAAAATAGATGTCTCCAAATTAAGAAATGTTGTTTACGATTTTTTTAGTGAGCAACACAAACGCACAATATTATCCAACTAAACCAAATAATCAAGGTTATGCGACTAGCCAAGGAGGTTTCTCAAACAATAAAGAATTCGTCTCAGGTAATCGATTTAATGATGGAAGGCCTACAAATTCTCCCCAACCGTATCCCTCAACTGTTAATTTATCACCGAATCTTGATCCAGACTATTTCCAACCCGTCGATACAAACATGGAGGAAATAGCATATAGATTTAACTTATTCGATATAGAACTATTAAATGTGAGTAAAATACTTTTTTGTAAGGTATATTTAAACAAATCGTTTATGTTTTGGAAATGTATACTGTGGCCCAAAACTGAATGAATAATTTGGGTGAAAAAAATCCAAGCATAACTTTTTCTGCGTGTATAGCTACTGTTTCTTTTTCAGGCTTTTAGGGATTCCCCAAATAATATTTTAATATCACCTGCAAGTATCAAAACTACGCTGGCAATGATTTTGGAAGGTGCAGCTGGAGACTGTGCAGAAGAACTTAGTGAAGCGCTTAGGATACCTGATATTAACCAAAAGGGAGTCAGAAACATTTTAGTTGAATTATTGAGTAACCTAAATGTAAGTTAAATTTACAGTTTACAGCAATTTTCTCTCGAAATGTGATACCTGATCTATTTTTCGAGATCATATTCATTATTTTCAGACCAAAATAAGTAAATTAAAATAGATACAAACCAAAAAAGTTCGATTTTAGCGTCAAAAATTCCTTTGTAAACAAATTTTGTATTTTTAGGAGAAAGCAACAGCAAATACTTTCTTAGAAAGCCACAATGCTATTTTCACATCTAATAAACAGCGATTAATAGATAGTTACAGAAGAATTATAATGCAATATTACAAGGCCGATTTTAAGAGTTTAGACTTTTCGAATGCAGAATATTCAGCTAATTTAATTAATCAATGGGCATCAGACTCTACACATGGAGCCATAAACGAAGTAATTTCTCCACGTAAGTATCAATAAAAGAATCTAACGGAGCGATTTGTGGTTCTTAAAATGTTTTGTTCTCTTTTAAAAAGATTTATTTAACTTTTAAATTTTTCACATTTTGAACGGTGCTGCCATCTCTCAGTAAACTGAGAAATGAACACTGACGAAAGTGTAGACATCTATCTAACCAAGTTTCTGATATTTTTAAGGGAACTACATAACTCCTGACTGAGTTTTATCTAAAAACTGTTCATAATAATGCTTTTAAAAACTAGATGTACTTATCGATTATTTTTTTTCAGAAATGATCAGTCCAGAAACATATTTAATTATTTCAAATGCTTTATACTTCAAAGGAAAATGGAAAACAAGTTTTGATGAAAGAAGCACAACTTTAAAATGTTTTTACACCCCCTTGAAAGGTTGTACTCAAGTACATATGATGCATATTTCTGATAACTTTAATTACAATTATGTTAGCACTTTAAGAGCATACGTCGTGGAAATACCTTATCAGGTAATTCAAATAACATATTAGGTATGACAATTGAGAAGTTTTTCCCAACTAGTGGAGAAAGTCCTTATATCCTCCTTACATGGGATGGTAAAATTGAAGTATTTTTGCATTACAATCTCAAATGTTTTAAATTACCTATTTAATGTAATTTTAAATAAATTTAACATTTATTTCGGTAGACAAAGATGGTTGAATATATGACTCATAATAGACAGTTTGAGTGAATGATGAGCCATCACTATGATCTTAAAATACTAAAAACATAAGCAAAGATTGATTAAAACTTTACTTCTATATACTTATTTTCCGAAAACTATGTACCATTTGTCTGTTTAAAGTAAAATTAATATAAAATATCTATATTTACAAGAATGTCCAAAAAGTGTTATGCTCCCAGTTGCACACTAATTTCAGATTGAAAAAACTTGTAAAATAAATGTGTATTGTACTCACTGACTACTGCGGTTATAAATCACTGTCACTCACTTGCATATTGTCCACTTACACGACAAATAATCAATCTCAAAGTTTATAATTCACTACTTTTTTTTACATTGAAAATGGCGCCATCGTTGACTATGTTCGGCGTCACCTTCAGTGCTACCACCCAGACGATTAGAAAAACCTAAAAAAAAAAATTTTTAGGAACTAAAAATAAAGACGATTTTGTGCGTTGCATTAAATAAATACCTTTCTTTTAGGATAAATTTTCCATGTTGCTTATCTTGCCATCTCCAGAAACCAATGTAAGGAGTGTAATTCGTGATCTACCTCACTATAGACTATCTGACATACTCAGTACTCTAAATAAATCAGAGATAGTTTTAGAGTTACCAAGATTCTCTTTTGAATATTCTGTGGATTTGGTGGAGTACTTGAAACCTGTAAGTATTTTACCAAAATAGGACAAAAGTTTCAATTATGATGTGAATACGATATATGATAATTTTTTAAAATAAATAACACAAGAGTTAGTTAAATGAACACACGTAGAAATGATAAGGGTTGCTCATTTTTGACCATTAGATCATCAAAGTTTATTTTATAAACGTATGGTATTGAGGGGTAACGAAAGGGAAGTTATTTTGAGAGGCTGAGTCACTCGAGGTGATTCCCGTGATTTAAATGCCATCTAGTAGGAATTTGAGTAACGTTATTTGCTTGCCGGAAAGATCAGAGGGCATTATAGATAATTAATTTAATAGAAAATGAATAAGGACGACGAGTGAATAAAATGATGCAAGAAGAAGTGATTTAAAATGTATTTACTTTTACTTTTTTAACTAATGTGTATATAAATTACCGTTATCCCCTTGAAAAATAAATGTTTTGGTGTCACTAAAAAGAGTTCTGGTGCGTAGCCGTACCTCTTAAAATGATTGGTAAATGGTATAGGTCATTTATTTTAGCGAGGCAGTGACGCAATTTCTAGTTATTTCTGTTGTCAACGGAATAAACACTAAAGCACTAAGAACAAATACGATTTAAACTTAACGTGCAGGGGAAATTAACTGTCAAAGGTTGGCAACACTTCACGACGTTGCCGATGTGATATAGCGAAAATTCTTGATGTATTCAATGAATGTGGATACTCACTTGGAGTTGATAGCACATTAGATGCACTTATAATACTTATATTCAAGCTAAGGAAAAAAAGTAACTGACACAATTTTATCTTTAAGTGAACGAAAAAAAATTCTACCTGGCAACGCCGCTGATTTTTGACGTGTGACGTCACTGCCTCGCTAAAATATATGACCTTTATATTCTTATACTTACTTAGTTTTTCCATTACGTGTAAGACTTGTGTGGCTGAGTTTGTTTTCTCGTGTAGACTTGTCTCCATTTTTGGTGTTTTAATTCCTTCTCAGGGTATATTTCTCTCCCATATTTTTCTAGTAGTAGTTTTCCCTTTGAACTCGCGTTTCGTACACTTTCTTTGATAATCTACTATTCGGCAAAGGGCACACATATCCACTTAGTTTTTTATTCTTTTAGACCATTTTCATTTATTTCTGTTTGCACTTTCACTATTTTCGTGATAAAATCAAGTTTCGTATACCTGCTGCTTTCTTTTTCACCGTTGTACAAGATACAATTAAATTCTCTTTCCTACGATCTCTTTCCAATTCGTCTATTTTTGCGTATATTTCCATTATTTCCTTTTTTATGTCTTCAGTTTCTTGTTTGATTTTTTTTAGATACTCATTGTACTCCCGTAGACCGCATTTAAGGTCTGCCGTTTCTTGTAAAATATCTTTCATAAGATCCATCGCCTGTTCCATTTTTATATTTAAAATTTTAAACTTACACGCTCCCTTTTCGCAAGTGTTGTTTTTATCGACATCCGTATTCACTTTTTACATCGAGTCAAACTTTCGCTGCTATCTTAGCCAACACGTCCGTCTTCTTTCGCTGCCAGAACTGAATTAAATATATTCTACTACAAGAAAATAATGTAAACTTATCCAGAAAAACGTGTTATGAATGCGTAGGTATTGACATTATAATCGATTATTGTTACCCAAGATATCTTATATCATAGTGGGCATTTTCAATTATTTTTCCAAACCCAACCTCTGACACCTCATCTAATTTCCTCAACGTCAATTGCAAGATGCTTACGATATTTAAAAAATAATTGACGAAACAGAAAATACATCATTTACTTTATATCAAAGGAATAAGAAAATCTGATACATACAGTTATAGTAGCGGTAATAGTTTATAGTCCATGCGCTTATAAACAGATTCGTATTTGCGATATTATCCTATGGCTTCCCGACTAAAACCTAATGTCTTCAATAGCGTGTGAGTTCTTTTAAAATTGATTCTTTTTTTAGTTAAAAATCCGAGATATCTTTGGACCTAAAGCAAACCTTTCTAGAATCATACAAGGCAACAATGCTTTAGTAAACAATCTTTTGCACAAGACTAAGATAGAAGTAGATGAACATGGAACTGTCGCAGCCGCGTCAACCAGTGCCATGATAATACCTTTAATGCAACCAGTAACAGTTTCAGCAGATCGTCCATTCATTTTCATGATATACCATCAACAGACGAATAACATCATATTCGAGGGAATCATTCAAAATCCTTCGGAACAGCAAAAATCAAATTACTTTCAAGGGGATGTGCACCAGTTAAAAACGCCAACGACGAATAAGGACTATAATTTAAGAAGTCGAGTTAGGTTCTAGCCTATATCGACCTCAAAGTAATATAGTTTTAGTTAAGCTCTCTTTTTAAGACTTTTTGTATATCAATGTTCATAAGAAAATTATGTATTTTTAATGTATAATCTTATTTTATTTGTATGAACTTACACATCTGTTCTCAAATAAAATACCATTCCTAAAATGAGCTGTTTTTATTTTAAAACTTCGAAGAAAAAAAACAATTAACTCTAAATTTTAATTCTTGATGGCTGCGAAATATTGAAATTCTTCATTTGCAGAATGTTGGTTACAACAAATTAACTTAACGCCGGGCCAGTCCGGAGCTGTTGAAACACGTATAAACTTGTAATTTTATTTTTTTTAAATGCTTATGAAATTTTACATCTAAAACGATTTATTATGACCGTAACAAAATTCAAAGTTTGCTAAATCCACCATATACCTACTGAAGTCGAACTTTTTTGTTGTTTACTATTTCTATTTTAGTTTATCGATGCATTTCTATCTAAAAATAACGAATTGTAGCAGGTGTCATATTTTCGAAAAAAACTGAATGGTCAAGGTGAAATTTTCGTCTGGTGAGGTATATAAAAAAATCTTGTGGGCATTAAAAATTCTAAATAAGATTGTAAAATTTTCCAATGTTTCCCAAATTAATAAAGGACATTATATAGACACTTTTTCTCTTGTCTACAACAGTGAGAAATTTATTTTAGTCGAAACGTCAAATTAAAACTTTTTTCAAGAAAATAAGTGGTTTTATTCCAGACGAAAAAAGAGAAATTGAAATAGCAAACCACTATGAGCTTCCGAAATGAAGGACAGGATATTGTACAGATCTGGCAAAATTTTAACGTAACATAGGATTTTCAATGTATTTTGGACAAGAGCTCACGTAGAAGTCGAACAACACAAAATCTAAGAAATGTGCACGAATGCGTATGAATTATCCAATTGAACCACTCTACATTGGGCAAGTGCAAAAAGGTATTTGTGTCATACGCAGTTTCATTCACGCCGGTAAACAGTCCGGATGACATCTGATATCTCGTGGAACTGATAGGGGTTGGTGACACAATTACACACTTGTTAGTCGGTAGATCACCTGCATGACAAAGGCCTAGTCCTGGGTTAAGGTGATTGAGGACCGTGGTTTGGAGCTTACGATAAGCTGTAGGTCCCGTCCAGTTTAGGCCATTAGGTCAGAAAAGAGACGTTAAAATTAACAAACAACATAACAAAAAAAACCACTCTACATTGTTGTATCCCTACTCTCAGCTAGCAGAGCGCGTGTCTGCGTTACCTTACTAGCAGACTAGCACTGACCGGCAGCAGTATGAAAATGTTAGGAAAGGAGGTGTGTATGTGAGACCTTCAGGAATCGAGAATACCACTTTAACATTTGTATCTTTTCTTGTGAACGTGAATATTTTACTTTCAATCGTTATGGCTTACTACTACTGCGATTGACTTTCAGTAGACTGAGTGGCAAGTATCACGTGCCAGTTGCTCGAGGCAGGAAGGGGTTCAATTGAATAGTTGATACGCCCTCGCGCACATTTCTTAGGTTTTGTGCTGTTCTTCTATGTGAGCTCTTGTCCAAAATACCTTGAAAATCCTATGTTCCGTTAAAATTTTGCCAGATCTGTATATGTTTGGTCTAGCAGGACGTCATGAAACACCCTCTACATTAGTAATTTAATATATCAAGGATATAGGAGGTGCTGAACTTTATCATACTACTCAATCACCCTGTATGAGAGATAAGTTTCACTCGGTTATATAGATAGAAAGTAGCTAATCATAAAAAATATAATTATAGGAAAAAACTTTCTTAAAAAAAAATCACACGACTTAGCGACCATTTTTAGTATTTCGATATATAAAACTAGGAAATTTAATCGCGTTCGGAAACAATACATTTTCCTTTTGGGCCTTTATTGGGTTGTATGTTCTTGAATTGTCGATATACCGGTATATTTTATTTGTTATTATTTAAATGAAGTAATTTTATTAAGTTTATCATTTTTTTTATTTATACGAACTTGGACATCTGTTATCAATTAAAAAGCAATTTTTAAAAACATTTAATATTTATTTAGTAAACATTTTTAAATGACAGATTTGTTTTTCGTACAAAAATTAACTAGTCTGCTTATATAAAAATAAATACATCTAACTTTTCAGCTGTCTTTCTTATAAATGTCATTTTAAAGATATACTAAAACGTAATCATTAAAATACAAACTATAATCACAATTTAAAAAAAAAACATTTTCGAACTACACAGTAGTCAAAAATGTCGACTTAAAATTTCCTAAAAAAAACCGGCCTTTATCAGGGTGAAACCTGTTTTTTTCTGATAAAAACCGATTTAAATAAATATTTTCTTTGTTTGGTTCCTTAAAAATGAAAACCTAATTTTTGCATCTAGAAATTTTATTTAAATATACAGTGTGTTTACAGGTTACACCGATTTCTTACCTATATGGTTTAACTATTAATTAGAAAATATTAGATCAAAGCATAACAAAAGATATAGGAAATGTTTACCCAATTAATTTCAAATCAGAATCAAATGAAAAAAAACATAAGGCCTGTAATGATTTTTTAATTATTTGGATAAAGCAATGCTTTTATTTTATGTCAAAGTATCAAAAATTGTTAACGATTAATTCCAAATAAAATTAGTGTCAAATAAATAAGCCATGAAATATTTATTTTTATTTTTTTTTAATAAAATTTTGTATGGAAATTAAGGACTATAATTTATTTCCTTCATCTTGTCAAACCTGTTGTTTGCCAAGCTCTAGTCTTTTTTTTTAAATGCGTACATTCAACATTTTGTGAAAAAAAACGTAAATATAAAAAATATACGAAAAGAGTGAATTTTGAATTTCTTCATAGAGTTTCATATTAATACGTCAAAGTCAAACAACAGCCAAAAAAAAAGGATTATTTTTAAAGTGATAAGGCACGCGCATTTTAAAACAATATTTAAAAATTCTGATGTAAGTTTTATCGACACATATAACGGTAAGTTTGTATTGTGCAACTTTATATTTCTTTACAAAAACATAATTTGCACGTCACGTTTCCAATTTTATCTATACATTTGTATATAAATAAAAAATACGCGCTCAACCAAAACATATAAATTTTGACCTCTATTGTCGTGTTCTCAAATTTCTATTTTATGGCCTGTAAGGGTGATAAATTAGATGCAAAAACTAGATGTGACACAATTTGATCCGTCTAATCTCAGACTCCACCGACACCTCTTGTACTAATTCAATAACTTTGGTATCCAGTCCTGATCATTTACTTCCATTTGGAGCTGCCCTTACGACTTTGTCAGGGCCATTGGGATATTTCCTAAAGATTAAGGCAACGTAGTTTGTTCCCCTGTATCTTCATGGCATACTGGAAGGTATCAATTCTTGCATCTTTTATATCTTCGATGTAACTAAACGTTTCTTCTTCTTCATCTTTCCTTATGAAAGTAACACACCCTTCTCCAGTACCCATCAGACTCTTCAAGCACATTCTTTCGTTTGTCACCAATGTAAGAACTTCTTCTTCCAATTTAAACAAATGATGGTCGTGTTGATCCGGGAAGTGTTCTCGCATAAAATTTGCTAAACGAATTATATATTCAACGTTGGTTCCGCTTGGACCTTTGCAATTTATTATTTCATTTGCTATTGCCTGTTCATCGGCGTAGCCTAACCAGTGTGGATTTTTGCAATCGGCTATATACACTAGGGCTTGAAAGGGTTCTCCATGTACGGGATGAAACGTCGTGAAGTGGGATATGTAGCCTCCTAATTTGCATTCTCTTTGAGAGAGATACGGGATAGCTGCTTCTCCGCTTATTGCAAAGGCTATACCATGGACTGCGCCCTGTAACAAAAAAAAAACAGTTTTTAGAATTTTAGAACTAATAAATGAAGCGTTGAGAAAAAGTATAGACTTAAATTATAGTAGGTAATACATAACCATCGACTGAATTTTACCAGTTAAAGCGTCACTCTTACTTTTTGTTTGCAAATTGTAAAAAAAATAACTTTTTTCTCGTAATCACAATAATATTTTTATTAGTTTTTAATCTATAATGGATAATGATGATGTCATCGTTCTTACTTAAAATGGTTCATTCTTCCAGACACTCCGATTACGCACATTATAAATATTCCGTATTATTTTGAATAATGTCACGTTATCTTAGCGGAAATACAATCGGAGCGCATTAGTAAAAAAATAAACAATAATTTCATCAGTTTGAATCGTGGTGATTAATTTGGTAAAACAATCACACACACGTTCAATAAATTTTAAAAATATACAATAACTCGATCAAACAATTCTGATAAACTTACTATAAGAATCGGCTAAAAAAGGCAACAACAGTTTATGATCATGGACAATTCACTGATGATTTAAACATTTTTACGCACAATAAAAACATTTTACGTACAATAAAAACATTTTTACGCGCTATAGATTCTTTCATAATTGTGTAAGTAAACAAATTTTCGTAAACTACGGTCCTGTGGAACTAGGATATTTAAAAATCATTATGTAATAATAATAAGTAATAATTAATGAATAATTCGGATACAGGATCGAAAATTTTCACCTTGTCGTTCGCCCATCCCTAGTAATTAGAGATTTACCTTTTTAGTTGGCATGCATAAATTAATTAAATGACAAACGATATTATTTTTATTGAGATTTTCAATTCGAAGTGTCGATGAGAGGACGAATTAATTAATTATAAAATGTTTGAAATAAAACACTTGTGTCTTGACACACATAAAATTGTCCTTTCAAAAAGTAATCTGATATATTTAATACACGCTTGTCTGAGTGTAAAACGTTTTTACGTAACGTAGGCAATTATTTGTTAAATAATTTTATACGATTAAATTTATAAAAATAAGAGCATGAAATACAAAAACAGCATCCAAGAAAGTTTGAATGAGGAAGAGAGTAGTATTTAAATTAAATGTTTTCAAACTGGAAGACGTTAGAAAGGTTCGATTGAGTGGCCGGCGGGCTCACCAGATTTGTCACTCTTAGATATATTTTCGTTGGGTCGTTTTTAAAATAAAAACAACTCACACGAATAAACAAAACAAGTTATTCATTCAAATAATCGCAATTGTATTGAACATCTGTTGTGTTGAAATATTTAGATTTATCTATGGCTAAATAAGAGCATAGACGTGTATTTTGAATTACTCAATTTTGCTACCAGAAGTGTTCCAAGATAAAAGACAAACAAACAAAATCAACAAACGTGTATTTGTATACGAGGGTATATTAATAATTAATAAATATTTGCTAATAATACCTCGTCCTCGTATACACTTTGAATTAAAAAAAATTTATAAACACAATTGGAACAGCTACCAATTTTTTTTGGCTAGAATAATAAGTAGCTAAACATTGAAACGTGCGTATAGTAATAAACTAATTTAATAATTTTTGCATCACCTTTGGATACGTCTTACTGGGTGGGCTAATACAGACAGTCCATTGTATAATGTAATCAATAATTATATGAAAAAGTAATAATAATAATAAAAATAAATCAAAATGTATAGTGAAACAGTAATAACGATAAGTGTTTCCTATTAAAACAGCCTGAAATATATTTACAAGTGTTGATTATATTATCAGTCACAAATATAAATGGAACTTCTTGTTCGTTTATGAAAAGTAATCTTAAAATGCAAAAAATCGTGTGTAATTAACAATTAACCCCACTTGCTGTTTCATTTTGTTAGTTTCATAACAGTTCTTATCTAAATAACCGAAGGCAATATGTTCAGATTATTGGTTTCAAGTCTGTCGAGTATCTAGCTGCGTCCGGCGTTCCACAAGGATCCAATGTGGGTCCATTATTATTCAACAACTTTATCAACGATATATGTAGTGAAATAGATGTCCCATTTGATATATATGCTGATGACTTTAAAATAACTCTGTTTTTTTATTTTGTTCTAGTTTAACGAACAACTAGGCCATTTGCAGATACTATAGTTTCACTCTACGATGTATTAGACCGATTTTTGTAGTGAGACTCTAAAACCCTGAAAGAAATTAACCTTTTTGCTCTTTGCGACCTAATAAACATAATCTGTTTCATAAAGACCATTAATTAGTTACCATTTTAGATATCAATAAATCATTATCTTGACAAAATAAAAACATTTTAATCAAAAGTAAAATGAAAACTCCATGTGCACTAGATAAAAATTCTCAGCGAGATTTATACGGACTTAAAAATGTATACGCTGACGCGCGTAACTGACCATCGCAATGAATTAAGGTGCCAAATTTAACACATACCACGTTTTTCGAGCATGATATGATACAAATACAAATATCGTTCAAAGAGTTTTTAGTAAATGTTTGAATTTAAAAATTGCTTATCGTTTATTTTTATGTAACCCAATTATATCAGGCATTTGGAGGAAATGAAAATATTTTAGTAATATATACCAAATTTGATGTCACTAATCAAATTGTTAATTAAAAAAATTACGCAGTACATGTAGGGCGGAGGCGATGTAAGTTGTCTAAAAATGGTCCAGAGATAAATATTGCATTTAGAATAATTAAATAAATAAGAGTATTTGCTATCAAAGCTACGAAGGATCAAATAAACCAACCATAAACCATAAACATGGCCACTAAAATCTCTGAAAAGATGCATATAGCATGCAGGATGTAAATGTTTACATACTGTCAGAAAGTCAGTATTTTAAGGCTCTCATCTTATTTTAATCCAAAGTTCACGGGTCATTTTGTATTTACAGCCAAGCAATACAGGGTGACCCAGGGGTACGTGCATGCTCCATAACTTTTTTCTATCCAATGGGGCACATTCCAAAAATATTTCTATTCATATACAGGATGTCCCAAATAAGATACACAATTAAGTTCTGGTTTTTTAAATGGCATTTTTAGATTCGCCATTAAATTGTCGATATAACGCACCCGGGTTTCTTAGACTTATCTACAATAGTTTTTGACTTATGTCAATTGATGTGTCAAAAAAGCGTCGTGCAGAGATCCACAAAAAAATTCAGAACTTCAGAACTGTTCAAGATAACTTAATAAACTTTTTTTCAATCGATTCCTTAAGCTTCAGCGCATCTTCTGAGCTGTAGGCGAATTCGGAGTCGACGTTCTACCGCCCACTATGATTTTTTGAAAATAACAAATTACAAATAGCAATAACTCGACTTTTTCAAATGCATCACCCTATATTTTATTACATCTTTACATGGCATTTTTAAAGAGCTTTTTGCTGATATAGGGTTTGTTGGGTCTATTTTGTAAAATTTGCGAGATTTATTGCAAAATAAGAAATGTTGACGGTTTATTCGAGAAAAAAAAGGAATCGAGTAGGCCGCTGTCTTAAAATTTGACAAATCCATATACTTTAATTTAAGGAAAAAAAAAGGAATCGTGTAGGCAGCTGTCTTAAAATTTGAAACATCCATATACTTTCAATAATTGTACGCGTCTAATTAAAATAAAAAAAGGAATCGAGTAGGCCACTGTTTGACACATTCATACAATTTTGAAAAGAATATGTTTCAACAAAATGAAATTGTAATAGAAACAGAAATACATTACAAAGTAAACAATTTTTGTAATATTTACAAGAACATGAAAGAATGATTAATAGGATACAATATAACAATTTATTACAAATGCTCGAATAGGTCACTATCATGTTCCACACAAACTGCTAGTCTTCTAGTAAATGAGTCCCGAACTCTAGCAAGCATTGTTCCATCAACTGAACGGAAGGCTTCCGTGATCCTGTTTTTCATATCATCTGCAGTTGTTGGACGAACTCTGAAAACAGTTTCCTTCACGTACCCCCAAAGAAAAAAATCTATAGGAGTAAGGTCTGGAGATCGCGCGGGCCTATCCAACGATTAGGGTAGGAATTATCTAAAAATTCTCGCCCCATCCTATGGTTATGCACTGAAGCACCATCGTGTTGAAACCACATTGTCCCTCTGGTATTCAAATCCACTTCTTCTAAAATATTGGGAAGATGTTCGCGAAGAAACTGTAAATACCTTTCACCATTCAGCACATTGTCAAAAAACAATTTCCTTTTTGGTATAAGATACACTACCAGTGAGTTCAAACCGATCTCTCAACTTTAGGAATGAAGACACCCGTGGAGTTCTTGCTTCTGGATATTTTTGCAGGTAGATTCTGCTTGCTAATAAAGGATTTCTGTCAGCTTCGCCAATACAGTAGACCATATTCACTAATTCCTCGCGAGTAAAACTCATGATTAATAATTAGATGCGTACAATTATTGAAATTATATGGATGTGTCAAATTTTAAGACAGCGGCCTACTCGATTCCTTTTTTTTTCTCGAATAAACCGTCAACATTTCTTATTTTGCAATAAATCTCGCAAATTATACAAAATAGACCCAACAAACCCGATATTAGCAAAAAGCTCTTAAAAAATGCCATATAATGATGTAATAAAATATAGGGTGATGCATTTGAAAAAGTCGAGTTAATACTATTTGTAATTTGTAATTTGTAATTTTCAAAAAATCGTAGTAGGCGGTAGAACGTCGACTCCGAATTCGCCTACAACTCAGAAGATGCGCTGAAGCTTAAGAAATCGATTGAAAAAAAGTTGATTAAGTTATCTAGAACAGTTCTGAAGTTCTGAATTTTGTTGATCTCTGCACGACGCTATTTTGACACATAAATTGACATAAGTCAAAAACTATTGCAGATAAGTCTAAGAAACCCGGGTGCGTTATATCGACAATTTAATGGCGAATCTAAAAATGTAACAAAAATGGGGCGTTGCCATTTAAAAAACCAGAACTTAATTGTGTATCTTATTTGGGACATCCTTTATATAAATAGAAATATTTTTAGAATGTGCCCCATTGTCGGTCTTATCGTTTTAAAAATCAAACCGATAGCTTGGATAGAAAAAAAGTTATGAAGCATACACGTACCCCTGGGTCACCCTGTATGTAAACTGATGTTGATGTCGAAAAAAGATTATTTTGGGTGGAGGAATACCTAACAACACGCAATTATTTTGGAAGTAAACATCAATAAAAATCCAAAAACGGTTACGTAATAAATGTAAACATAATAAAAATTAATTTCCATATAACCTTTTAATTTTTTATAATCTTTTCACCATAAAAATGTTTAAATAAATAAATATATCTAAAGAGGTACTGTTGGTATCCAAAATGAATCAAAATGTTTATAAATATTAACAAATACATTTTTAAAAAATAATAAAACAAAGTTGTAGATATTTTTTATGGTGTTTTTTTTAGTTCTGTTCAAAACAAAAGAAATAGAAAAGAGAATTGTATGAAAAATTAACCCCCTGAAATAGAGACAAGTAACGCTTTTGGTATAAATTTCTTGTAGATCTAAAGGGGTTCTTTGAGTTATATTAAACATGTAAATTCATTCTATGACCTTATGGTGTTTAAAAGTTTTGTTCTGAATGTATTAATATGGAGTTAGTTTTTATTGATCATCTGTTTATCAACAAACTTAGTTTTTACACCTGTCTTGTTAATTTAGTAAATTGTTTGAACTATTTTGTTTTGTTTTTGTTTTCGCAGTAACCCGACGATATTTATCTATTTTATCAGTTAAAAAAATAACCTTTGTATTTCTTAATGTTTTCTAACAATTTGGAAATTTAAATATGTAATAAAAACATAACAATTATTTAATTTACAAATAGAAAAATCCATACAAAGTTGTAAACAAACACAACATTCATGCATAGAAATAAACAATTAAATTTTCAATAATTCCACTAATGTCTCGACGTATCCACCCCCTCTTTCTAAACATATAATTGTTCTTTTTTATTCCTCCCTAAAAACTTTAAGTTTTACATAAATACAGGTATTTTTTAGTTTATATTTTCATTTGATTTTATTTTTCAACAAGTACCTACATATCCAAAAATTAACAATTTTAGGACTAGAAAAATTAAATGTACCGTTTGTAACATTGCAGTTAAAAGAAATGGTAAAGGGATAAATTGACGATGAAGGAGTTGCTTCTGTTATTGTAGTTGCAATTTCTGAAATATCTGTCTGGCCTATTATTTATTTATCTACATCTCTACTTTTATCTCAAAAGTAGGTAATGTTGTATCTGAATAATGTGATAAAATTAACAAAACGTAAGTAAATGTAGCATAAAATTTTTACGCTAAACTAGTTTAATCGAAACACAATCTGGTTTCAGCCTTTGAGACCTCAAAATATTTACAAATTTTATTTATAAGACTCAAATTTAGAATTGTATTTTTTTAGAAACAACAAATATTATCATTAATTATTAGTTTTATCACTTTGTCAACTCGTGATTGTATTATGAGACTCAATTTACAGACAGTACTTGATATTAAATGATATTAAGACATTCACCTGTAAACAATGTATACTTTTCTCCAGGGCCGGATCTAAGGGAGGACAAACGGGGCTGCAGCTCCGGCGCCTCCACAAGAGAGGGGCCTCCACAATAGCAATTTTTAGGTAAGATTTCCTAACGAATTCCAAATGATATGCAAAATTAACGGTTCCATTCATTTGCTGTGATTTAATTAAATTTATTTCTTGTATTTTGTATATTGTTATATTCTGTTAATTTGTTCCGTAATAAATTATTGAAACACTTGAAAGAAAAAAATTATTTAACTTGTTCGAAAAACAATTAGGGGCCTCCACACCCTTTGATCCGGCCCTGCTTTTCTCTATAAACATTACAAAAACACGCCATATTTAAAACCATAAATATGAAAACGATGTTCACTTCTTTGTGTAGAAATATTTAAAAAGTCCCATTTCCAAAAAATTCCCGCTTTCATCAAGAATTCAAAATATTTTTAATTTCTTATAGTTAGTCATTTTTCCGAATATTTATACACAAAGCAAAAATGTGAAATGGAATTTGCAGGGGTCGAGGATTACAAAAATATTTAAAAAAGTAACACAAGACAAAATCTGCGGTTTAATATTCAAAGTATTTTGTGTGGTGAAAATTAATGAGAGTCAAGAACAGCAAATAAGTAAAATGGATCATTTTGTTCAGCGATGTATCAAATGCATTTTAAATATTTAAATTAATTTTTGTATATTTTAAGAATAATAAAAACCTATTGGTCAATACCAATTGTTTTCAAGGAAAAACATGTTTAGACCAATAATTATAAATACCAAAGCATAGACATTCAAATACAAAATTCTAATCGTTGCTTCAATAAAATTTCTTAAGAGTGTAATAAATTTTTTTAATCGGGAAAAACCTCTAGACTGGACAATTTTAAATAAAGTATGGCCACCGGTGTCTTATAAAAAACAATTCTAGAAATACACTCGTTAATATACTTGGGATTTTTTATATAAGTTACAAAGAAATTTCATCGTTGAGAAGATTGAACTGTACCCACTAATGAGTATATAAATATTAAATGTTGGTGTACCACAAGGGTGCATTTTAGACCCGATATACTCATCGTAAAATATATTAATTGTATTTGTTTCTTTACATTTTGTCACAAAAATAGAAAGAAAAGGTTTAGAACGTATCAAAGAAAAATTTAATTGATACAATTAATAAAAATAAATAAACGATCTACAATACTTACAAAATTGTCTGATTAATGGCACAGTTTAATCAAGCTTTCCAAAGTTGTTTATTTTTTTAATTGTTCTTTGGAAAAAAAAATTCTACTCATGTTTTTAATGGCAATTAATACATAATTGGAAGCTTGTTACATTAAAGACACAGTTTTTCCAATGCTTGTTTCTTATGTAAACTATTTTTTTTTGTTGGAAAAACTTTAATCACGCAAGGTCATTGAGATACTGGAGCTCGTAATTTAGGTGATTACAAAGTCATGTAAAGCTTTTTCACGTGAAAATTATTTTCTCAATTCAAAATTTGCATTCTTTTGGAGGAATAACATGTTAAAATTGTTTTTTAAATAGACAGAAGTAGATTTGGATTAAACAAACAATTGACCTAATCTAAATGAATGATGGCTTATATACTGTATTATGTTCAATCTTACCTGTCCTTCAACTAATGTGGCCACTCGTCCTGGCTGAAACAAAAATTGCGGTGTTACAATTGTTGAATCATGGCAATGAGAATTTTGCCAAATAAGAATTCGCAAAAAACGTGAAGTAATGAGAAGACAATTTACAAGATTAGTATCTAAAAGACCGTGCATTTAACTTTCTCTACAATTATGACAATATGATGAAATCGTACGATATATGACAAAAAACTGGTCTACATTTTTGGGAAATTGCATGATAAAGCTAAAAACTTCGCTAGATTTCGGTACCGTTATTATCCAATCAACCGCGATAGAATAAAAGTACCGAAATTTTAATCAAATCATCCAACCAAAATTGGCAGAACAATTTGTGCTCATTACACAGGATGTCTCAAACTTCTCACTTTCTTCAATAAAATTACATTCAAGTAGTTATAATGAACATCAAATATTGTAACTTGAATTAAATTAAAAAAACACCGTATTTTGTTGTAAATATTTTCATAGTTATCAAAGGTTAAACACCTCTTAGACAGTACAATGTTAATAATTAAGGAACATTAAGTGTTTAATTAAGGGATTTTTCTACTCTCTAATTTAATTTAATTATTCTAACATACAAAATTCGATCAGCAAAATATTGGAATTTGATCAAATTTTAAACAGCAATTCAGCGATTATCCGCCCAAAATCGTAGAATCAGTTATCAGCTGTATAAATTTTGATCAGCCAATAACCATCTTCAGAAATTTGTAGCAATGTCTAGAGGAAAATGTTATCATTTACAATATTTGAACTGTAAACGACATGTATATTATTCCTTTTGTCATTGTGCTCGATTAACTGAGGCGTCTTAATACTTCACAGCCCCTCGTAGAACCCGTTGACTTAATGCAGTCTGCAGATTCATTCCTAAGAAGAGGGTGCAAGTCAGCATCTCAAGTTCGTTGAGTTTTTCCATTGCCTTCGCTTACTTGACGACATAATTAATCGTTTTTTGTAGAGAAAAGAAAACTACGGATTTTAAGGATATTGATATTAATTGAGAACGGATTTTTAAATATACGTGTGCTGGAAATTGCAGATTCTGAAGTTGGGAAAATAAATATAGACGTTCAACAACCCTTTTTGAATAAAAAAATGACTGTTCAATACTTGTTCGGAATACAACACAAAAATGTGTATTTCTAAGAATAAACTATACAACAAATGCTTATGCGAATGGGTTACAAAGAAATTTATAAATAGAATTTTATACAAAGCATTCACACTTCCTTGTTAGAACAAGTGGTTAAATAAATTCCACTATAAAATGTATTTCTGACCTACATTGATATGTTGAATGTGCGAAATTTCGTCATTTATCAAATTAATTTAATGCTATTAAAAATAAACTAAACGATTTTTTTCATATATAAACCGGTAGAAAGAAATTAAAATTATTTGGGTACTTCTAAAGCCGTCCCTGTTGAATATTTAGAATCAAAAACAGTAAATACAGAAAATTTTAGGTGAGGTTTGAGATTTTATAAATAAATGGCCTTACAAAAAGTGTTTTGAACTTAAAATACCAGCAATTTTTTTATATAGGTCACTGATTTTTAGATAACCACTTTAATAATTGTTGTTAGAATATGATTACAAAGGTTTTTGTTTAGTGACTTCCGAAGAAATATTCGAAAGTTTGAAGATTTGGCTTTACCATTACTTTTATTGAATTTAGTATCAGACAGAATTCTTCGGTCATGAAATGAAAGTTAAATACTTTTCTTCTTCATTCACTAAATTTTTATCAATTAGCAACGTTTTATATTGTTTAATGATAAATTGAACAAAATCGATTCTTTTAAAAAATAATAATAAATATTCAAGACATTTTGAGCGAACGTTTAAGGATGACCTGCTTAAGAATTTGTCAAATAATTTAGAAAATTCCTAACTATATGCGATAAGTAACTAATTAGGAATAAAATATAGATGCCCCAATTTAATATTCATTTTATTTTAATAGGTAAGAAACTGCCGATATTTGATGACAATTTAAATAAATCAGCAAATGTATTTTAGTTCATTGCTGAAATAAATCTATTATCGGTCAGTCAATACAGAGTTTAAAAGTTTATTTGTTTGTATATAATGCGTCTTTTTCTTATCTAATTTTTAAGCTAAAACAGTTTTATTTCAAGAACACTTTGGGCGCCAAAATAATAAAAAAAACATGCAAAAATTCAAAACAAAGGTCCCTGAACAAAATTAAAGAACGTCAACTTACTTGGTTTTCTGTCCCTCGATGTGTGGTGTTCCCCTGCCAAAATCTTCTCTGAAACCCTTTGACATGTCCAGTGACAGCTCTGTGAAATTGAAATCCCGGCAACCAACATAAGGATCCATAGGCAAAAACCCATAATGCATTTGTTTCTTCATAAAAAACTTGTGTTTGAAGTTCCGCTATATTCATGGCTGTGATCTGATGCAATACGTGAGTTGTGGTCGATCACTCCGGCGAGACGCTTGTTTTGTGTTCTAAACTCGACGAGTGGTAAACGCGGATTGTAATATTTTTGAGCAAAAAGTTTGGCCCTCACATGGTTTTCATCGGGCTTACCTTAGGGAGGGGGTCAATTGAAAATATGTTAATTTTGTTTCAATTTCGAGTTGTAACAATTTGTTTAGAAAATAGTACATACTATTATACATATATTTTACTTGTTTGGAAAATCTTATTGACCATAATAATTGCTGCTTTAATGAAAAATATTGGTAAAAAAATTTCAAAAGAGAAAAATAGATTAAAATAGATATTTTATGATCTAAAAATTCTTTTTGTACTTTAATTTTTAAATTTTGATAAAAAAAAATTCAAAATTAAATGTATCTTCTCAAATGAAATATATTTTTAGACAGTCCTGCCTAGTAGTGTGTTTATGTATCGATTTTTTATTTATTTAACCCTCCCTCGCTTCACTTCTTACTTCACGAAATCTGCATCCTATTCTGATGTTCCTAATTTTTTTATTCTTTATTTTTCCTTAGAGAGTATAGTTTAAGTAATCGCTATAGTCCAGCCATCTGAAAATTACTTTAAAGTGGATGTCGAGTGTTCTACTTTGATATATTATAGCTCGGGAACCAGAGAATATTTCTCGAGTTGATAAAATAGAAACATGCATTCACTAAGATGTAATCCCGACCAAATCATAGTTTAACTGGCCTTTGCGTCCTCGGCAACATAGCGGCATCCTTTGCGGCAGTCTCAAAGGATGCCGCTACGTTAGAAATTTTTTTGGTAGCAACAAAGGCGCCGCTTTAAAGCTGTTAAATTGGGGCGACTATATGTATTACACGAACCATACCTATGGCAGAGTTCCTTCAATTTTGATGCTTAGCGGATTCCATTTTATTAATTTTTAAAGAATAACTTTTAACCTTTACAAGAAAGTTTGTTATTATGTTCCAAAATTCGATGGGCAATAATTTTAATTTACGAACGGTTTTTTAAAGAAAAAATGAAATCCAAGATATAAAAAGTATTATTATTATTACACATTGTTAAGGGCAGAGGAGAAGGCTCGTATTATGCCCAAAAATAAAAAGTAAACATTGTAAAAAATAAAAAAAAAAGAAATACCTAATAGTAGACATAAAAGAAAAGAAAAAAAAACCAAAAAGTATGAAATTAAGTTCAGAAATTAGGAAATATGTTACACTTATCAAGTCTCTTTTTGAATATGTTGACACTTGATCATGGGCGGCTCCAGCCCAGAGATTGGGGGCAGGGGGCAACGGCGTCGGCTGTTACATATAAAAGTTTAATATTTTGGGTTTGTTGATATAAATGGACCTAGAATCTACCAAAAAATTAAAAAAAATTAAAATTTGGTTTACGCAGAATGAATTTTGTATAAGAAACGATTGGCAATGTCAAAATTACCGAAAAAAAAAGATTGGGCCATTTTTGAGGAAAAAAGTGAATTTTTTAGGATATAAATGGACCTAGAATCAACAAAAAAATTAAAAAAAATTAAAATTTGGTTTACGCAGAATGAATTTTGTATAAAAAACGATTGGCAATATCAAAATTACCAAAAAAAATTTTTGAGCGAAAAGGTGAGTTTTTTAGGATATAAATGGACCTAGAATCTACAAAAAAAATTCAAAAAATTCAAATTTGGTTTACGTAAAATAAATTTTGTCTAAGAAACGATTGGCAATGCCAAAATTACCGAGAAAAAAATGTTTGGGCCATTTTTGAGCGAAAAAGTGAGTTTTTTAGGATATAAATGGACCGAGAATCTACAAAAAAATTAAAATTTGGTTTACGCAGATATGAGAAATATCCTCTCATAGCCGGACTTTGGGGGGGCAATTGCCCCTACTGCCCCCCGCTTGGAGCCGCCGTTGCACTTGATGATCTCGTGGTCTAAATTAAAAATCTAGCAGTTACATTTTCCTTGTTCAACTTGAACTGGTGTCCTCTAAGTCTCGTATCTGTGTTTAGGGTGAAAGTTGTTTTTAGATCAACAAAATTGTATTTCAGTATTCGGAAAGCTACAGATTCTGTATTTTTTACATAATGAACACCAATAGAAAAATCAAAAATATTTGAACATACTTGGGATTTAGGCCACAATGTGCAGTTGCAGAAGACTATGTCGGAAGACCCATTTCTGTGGCCACTCCAGAAAAGATTTAGACTGTATATGACAATATTTTGGAGGGTCATAGAGGTGAATTTAAAACAAAATTATCCGATTTGGAATCTACGCCTTTGTCTACGTCTAGCCACTTATTTGCGCAGCTAGATAGTGATATTCGTGCTTGTTTTGATTAAAAAATTTGCAGTAATCTTTCTAAGAAAATAGACTCCTATTATTTAATAAATTGAATATCACTGTTTTCCCCTTCACACTCACGTAACAATCGCAATGAAAATTATCCGGCCTCTATTGTTTCAAACAATTTTTTAATTGAGATTTCCCTCTTCAGAATTAACCCAATAATAAAAAAATGAAAGTATTTTGTTTAAAACAACTACTTTCATTTTATATTCTGCGGTATAAATTCTGTAATCGGGACAATCGTTATATCCTTTTATAGTGGTATCAATAAAGAAAAACAGTATTGGAATTATTCTAGATGTTAAAGCGCTGCCTCAATTATCTTGCAACGGATCTGAGAATGTAATGGGAATGGGACAAAACGTTTACCTTTTAAATTCTATGATAAATTTGAAATAATGTACTTTGTATACCTTTAACGATTTGTACGTGAGCAATTACTGATTTGTTGTAACTATGGCTCCTCCAATATTGGTTATTAAATTGTTTTTATCCATGTTCTCTGTTACTAACCGCATCTAGTGAATATTTTTTAGGTTGATTTAACTTTCAAGCAATTTTGTAATAAAAGTTTAGAAATAGTTGTAATTGTTTTTATTGATTATACTTGTAAGAAAAAAAAATTATGAAAAGTTATGGGGACGTTCAAATATTCATAATACGCAAAGGCGCTATTCATTTACACAAATCGTTTCAAAAAGTATTTTACAAAAGAATTTGACATCTATATTTAAAAATCTTTTTTCTTTGATCCAGTTTATCATATTGTGTGAACTCTCATCCTTTGAAAATACAAGTGCAAAATATAATTTTGCAACTTTGTAACAAATAGTGAATTTAAATATTATTTATTTACAAAAACTTGTTATGTAATAAATAATTCAAAGAAAATAATTTTGCAGTTTTTGAAGTAGACATATTATATGACTTATCTTTGTTTATTCCGTATATAAGTGATATGAGATAAAATGTAACCATTTTAACTTAACTTTGTCAATAAAAAAATTATATTTACAGTTACTGTTAATCATAAATTTTCAATGAATTATAATACCTTATATTACACTAAAAAAATTAATAGTCACTTACTGAGAAAATTTGTGTATACATATAAGGTAAACTAAACAAAGGCTTTGTGAAATACTTTGTGGAAATTTCCGTTCAGCCCTTGTAAGAAAGAACATGTTTTAAATGTTATTCCAAATAAGGACTAAAGATGGAAGCATATTCAATTAATTCCTGTAATTTAAGTTGTCTATCCAACAGGCGTGCTTAAGTGTTTGCATACCCAACACAGGACAAGTCTATTATTGCTTAAACTGTCACCAGATTGAGAATGAGAATTGAGGTTATGATTTTTAAAAAATGCCAAAGAGGAGAGATGTAAAAAAGTTAATTATTTAAAATTTATACAAAGTAGAGTATAATGCTTTCAACTTGCACTTTGTTACTTAGATGATCAAATTTTTAGCAATAAATTATATCATGAATATTAAGTTATGATAAGAAGAATATAGTATATTTAAAATGATTACCATACACTGGACCTTCTCAAGAATCCCTTCATACTCTTAGTGAGTAAAAAACAAGTTATTAGAATTCAAAATTTCAGAGAGAATAGTTGTCACTTATTTCCAAAACTTGGTGTATTTTTAGAGAATTTCTTTTGAATTTATAACGAAAAATTCTTGTTTATTCTGTAAAATTTATTTCATGAAAAGTATATACTTACCCACTTTTGGAAATAAATTACTCAGTATCGTATTTATATGACTAATAATTATTTTCAGTTACTTAATAAAAACACTTTTTCAAAAATGTCTGGTTACACTTCGTTCCCTTACCTACAATCATTTTATGGACCAAAGTTATGCAGCAGATGTATGTATGGAACCTATGTTTTGGTTTGTAGATAATTTTACTCATGCTATTGGACCTGTAAGTATACCTGCTTAATTTGAATTTGAACTATTTAAAACTTTACATACTAGACAAAAAATTTTATTAAAATAAATATTTTGTTGTAGATATTTGTTGTTGCTGTAGTAGCTTTAACTGCATCAGTAGTTTTAATAGCTTACTGGATAGGAATACCATATTGGTGGAACAGAAATGCTACAGTCTGCATTATTCTAGTCATTATAGGCCACTGGTTACTTTTAAATATATGTTTTCACTACTATATGGGCGTAGTCATCCCTCCGGGCTTTCCCCCTCAAGTAAGGCTATTTGAAATATTTTAAAATGTATAATTTAAAATTTATTTTTTACAGGGTGAACTCATCACAGAGGCAGTCAGTATATGTAAGAAATGTATTTCACCCAAACCTCCTAGAACACATCACTGTTCTGTTTGTAATCGTTGTATTTTAAAAATGGATCATCACTGTCGTATCCTTTATATAATAAAAAAAAAAAACAACAATAAATATTTATATCCTTTTATTTTTTCTTAAATACTTGTACAGCTTGGTTAAACAACTGCGTAGGTTACAGGAACCACAGATACTTTTTCCTTTACATGGTGTATATGGTAGTAGGAGTATTATTTGTAATATGTTGTGGATTTGACATTGCCTATACAGCAATTTTTCTAACCCCCATCGATTCAGACGAACCAGAACTCGAAGGACATCCTGTAAAATTCAACCAAACTGGAGCTTTAATACCTGTGGTAGGATTTGGTAGTTAATAAATTCTTTTACTTCATTGGATAATCTTTCAGTTTTGTTTTGAAGGTGTCTAATAGTCCTTGTATACGTTTTAGACTGATGTAGAGTATTTAGATACATCTCTGCTGGATGATGAACCCATTGAGGAGTACATCAGCCCTTGGAGACGAAGGGCTATAGTTTATATGACCCTTATAAATTGTGGTAAGTAAAAATGTAATTTTTTTTTTCCACTAGAATTGGTCAACACTAAATTCACTTTTAGGTGTTTTTCTGGCTTTGGGAATGTTATCATTATGGCATGGGCAATTGATAAGCAAAGGTGAAACAAGCATAGAGGCGAATATAAACAAAGCAGAAACCATTAGAATGAAAGAATTGGGTAGAAATTATGCTAATCCTTACAATTTTGGCAGGAGGAAAAATTGGAAAATATTTTTGGGGCTTATTCAAGGAAGGTAAAAAAAATGTATTTTATATTATATATGTGAATTTGAGACTCTCATTATGTATATCTTTTTCAATTAGTAAAAGATTTAATTCTAGATGGATGAAAATTTGAAGTAAGTCTGGTCTTAATTTTATTTTAGGTCATTTGCAAGGCATGTTCTGCTGCCATCCGCACACGAACCTTTAGGAGATGGATTAAAATGGCATACTATTCATGATGAGTCACTAGATGAGTGGCCATAGTCTCTAGTCATCATCATTAAAAATTGTTATCATTAAATAGTTTAAAAGTTGTAATAGGAAAATAAGACACATCTTTTTTGAATTGGACTCTCCTCTATGTGGGCAATTTTAGTACAATTCGAATTTTAATTTTTCTTACAGTTAAGATGCACCCAAGTGACTTTTAGCTGGTTATTTGGACGATTTTCTAATTTACAATGTGTCCCAGAATGTTTTTTATTCTAATTCTTCTGAACTATTGCAGATAATTGAATTGGAAAAAAACCTGTTGTCTGTAATTCTGTAATTTCCCCATCCCAACACCGACTCCTTTGAAATTGTATCCCAATGCACTATATGCTTCAGGAACTCTAAAAACTTGTGTCAAAAATCAAGAAGAAAAACCTGAATATTTATTATGGTAAGTTTGTTGATTTTTATATATAAAATTGAACTTTTTGTAACACTTTTAGTCTTTTAAAATAAAAGACTAACATACTTCTGAAAATAACAAATTGTCTAAAGAGCAGCAAAAACTGATGTTATTTTATAAAACTTCATAACCAAAATTTTTAATGAACTTTTCTTGTAATTTTTATTACAAATTATAGATAACAGTTTTTCCTTTGGTCAATTGTCATCCATAATAATGAGTAACAAATGCATATGGCAAAAACATTTTGTTGGATTTTGTATATTACAAAATTCACAAGGACGAAAGATGTTCCTGTTCATACGAAATTGAACAAGTGACTTTCGAACACATTCCATTCGAAATTACGAATAGTTTTTTAGAATAAACTTTTAAGTTTGAGGATAACGTTTTTGTATAGCAATCTACCTCATAATAAAGTAAATTTAAGTATAGCTGTAAGCATAGCAAAGCTGAGTGTTCTGGTGTTAAAATCTACTTGTTGACAAAAGAAACAAGTCTATTTAAATAGGGAAGGGTTTTTCCTGTACTTATCAGTCTCTCTTATCATTTAGCATTTTGAAAATCAAAAAGTACTTCGTCAAGGATGGTTCATTTGCTAATGTGATATATGCTAGCCTAGCCCATTTTGGTGGAAGTACTTGATTTTATTGTTGTCTGTGATTTCGTGAGGCTTATATTAACATATACAGTGTTGTGTTTCTGGAAATACACTTGTGTTCGGATACTAAAGCAAATGTATAAATATGTACCATAAAATTAAGACAATTTTTTAATATATTTAATTATTTAAAAAAATTATGAAACGATTTATTATCACAAAACAGGTATTAAGAGTACCAACTTCTTGTAATAGTATCCAAATTACATTTATTTTCTAATCAATGGAAAAAATTATCTTGGGTCTGGTCTAGTCATGTTCTGGATATATTGTACCATTTCCTCGTCCCTTTTACGTTTCAGCCATTGTCCTTTAACTATCATGTTTACAATCCATTCTTTTCTGCCAAGATGGTCTATAATTCATGAATGTCAACTTTTGACCACTATTGTGTTTATGTTAAAGTTTTTGTTGCCAAAGTTTTTTTTCAATTTCATCTTTCCAAAAGTATATATTGTTATGAGTAGTAATAAGGCCTATGTAGCGTGAAAATATTTTTAGACTGTTATAGCTTAGTAACATTTTTTTTTAAATCAACGCACAAGTTTTTTCAAGATTTCATGTTAGTCGATTGAGTACATACAAAAAAATGTTACCATGTTATATAGCCCTCAGATATAATTCTAAATTACATTTTTTGGAAGACTGATCAATAAATTGAAGTAGGAAAAAATTCAAAAGACATTAACCAAATTTCCAGGTTCTTTTTCGATAGTTGTATTGTCCCTAATATATAGGTAATTTTTTTTCGTGAAATACGCTGTATATTTAAGGATAATTAAATATTGAATTACTCCAATGATTAATTTGGTATGTGTGAAAAGACAGGGGTATACTATATTTATTTCCTGAAATATTCCTACTTCAAATAAGTTGTATATATTCAATAAAATAAGAAAATTTTGATATGGCGTAATAAAATAATCTTATTCTGGTTATTCTATACTACACTATAAGCTTAAATAAAGTATTAATGAGAATTAGATTGTGAGTAATATTTTTATTATGTCCTTTATCCACACTTCAAATATTTTAATCGAACCGAGGTCTAGTAATACTACTAGTTGTAACACCCTAAACGCCTATAAAACAATATAGGGCTACATATAAAGGTGGGTTGTCGATCTCAACCTTATGCCTATCGGCGTAGCTCTGTAGTGGAGACGGTCGTGGTTCCAATTTATAATATTGATCGAAATCTTACTTTTTTAAAGTGCTCGGGAGGCGCCAGTTGATTTAAATTAGCTTATCTGACCTAATTTACCTCTGAAAATCAACAAAAGGGGTAAATGCAAGACAAAACTCCAATATATCACCGATTTATTTAAACGAATAACCCCAATCCCAAACAAATAATTAAATATATACAAAAGTGCGTAGATTAAATATAAAAATGTTCAAAAGGCAATTTCAAAAACAAAAAAATATGGTTCAAAAACAACTAACTAAACAGAAACGTTCTCATTTAGCCGTGGTACCAATGCTGAATGGAATAATAAAATACTTAAAATTAAAGGCGATAAAAAGAAAACTACAAAAACGCAACTCAACAAAACATTGACGAAAGAATACAAAAAATAAATTTATCAAACCGTTTAACTTCTAAAATCTTCTATGTACCAAATCTAAATCAAATTAATTTCCAGTAGACCCAATCCAAAATAAAGTTTCCAAATAATAAAATCCAAATCAAATTTTCCAATAGTCAACAGAAATCAGCTAGGCAGTAGAGTTGTCTTACAAGTACGGCAAATTCTTCCAATAATCCGACGACATTCGAGCGAACAAAGGCGATTATCCCAATACTTAACAGTATATAACAAACCAAAATGTCACCTACAAGTTGTTCGCAGATGGAATGGCACTTTTAATCCCCCAAACAACTTAGGGATGGCAATTTGCCACTATATAAGTGCTTCTTCCAAATGAAAAAATAAACCGACGCTTGTCTAAATTTTCAAGCTGTTCGTCAACAACCCTTTTCTCAAAACAAAAACAGCGCATCCTCCCCAAATCTCTGAATTTCCGTAACCAATTGGAAAATTTGGCGTCAGTCATGTGACCTTTAGGACCAATCCTAATAGCAACTCGAAAATAAAATCTACATTACCGACTTTCCAAAAGATCCAAATCAAAATACAAACGAACTTGTCGTCAACGTTCGTTTTACAATTTTTACTATAAAATTTAAATATTAGCGCATACCAAAAATTAAATACCCTTTTAAAACTAAAACGGTGGATATATTGGAGTAAAACGCAAAATTACAATAAACTAGAACAGTTAGGAATTGTCATCCATTCCTAACGTCAGTCACTACTGTCAAAATAAAAAAAAGATTGATACCAGGGACATCCAAAAAATAATTTAGAATCTGGGGAATAAATGAAATAATAGAGATAAAGATTCTAAGGTAAATATAAAACAAAAATGAGACAAATTATTATATTTAAAAGACGATACTACAATGTATAATATTTTAAATATATAGAACGTTACTTGAACACTCGTTCTTCAATCCAATCAATGTATTCTGAGACTCTGGTGTATATGGCTGGTGTATTTCGTTCCCCGCATAATTTACCAAAGGAGGTTATTCCTACAAGGAAAAATTGACACATGTTTCCTTTCTTCGTTATTACTAAAGGACCTCCAGAATCTCCCTGTAAATAAAAACGTTAATCATATTTTCCTGATATATCCATGAAGTTTTTATAGTATAATCATAGTAAGTAAAAACTTACAGAACAAGTGTCGTGGCCTCCTGAAAGTACTCCTGCACATAACATAGAAGGGAGAATACCATTAGGCAATTGTGGACCTCCGGCTGGATATGTTCTTTGACATCTCTGGTTATCAAAGAGATCTAGGGTGACTTTCATCATTTTATCACTAAACACTCCTGCAAACGCATTCTTTCCAAATCCTGTAGCCAAAGCCTTATCGCTATTTATATCTTTATGCACATATAAACATGCTGGTCTGATGAATGGTGAAAACGTTATCGGGTCTCTGGTTTCTAGTAACGCTATATCGTTGTACTTTTCCGGATATTTGTAACCTTCGTGAGTTATTACTCTGGATAATATGTAGTCTTTGTATTGAGAACCGTCATTTTCTGTACTCAAGTCCAATTCTCCAAGACGTATCACTGACGGTTTCCCTCTGGAAAATTTGTATTAAAAATAGAAGATATTAACATCTTCAAACATATAACAAGGTTGTGAAACTTACGCATCTCTTGTGAAGGTACAATGGGCAGCTGTAACAATGAATCGATCACTTATAAGTGTACCACCACATCTCCAAGGAATGGATGAAGTATTAAAACCCACAAGAGCCTAAAAAAAATAATCAAATCAAAGCATAAACTTGCTATCCACCAAATATAATTTCTTTTACCACAGAAGTACCATTTATATTATAACAAGTGTTTAATTTTCAGATAATTAAACATGTAAGCTCATATTCGTTTATTCGTTCAACCGGCAACGCCGCACCAAAATACGTTGGCGAGCGGCGTCAAACCAGGAAGCGGTGTCGACAAAGATAATTTTTTGCTCTATTTCATAATGATGGTATCAAGCCATAAATTTAACCGTCTTGTCTAGACAATAGAAAAAATTACATGCTTGTTTACGCGGTTCACGTTAAAGAATCTTTCGAGAAGGTGTTGCGCAATCCGGAAAGGAAGATTTTGAAGCGACTGAGGTTCGAGAATTAAAACAGTGTGTTGCTAGCCGCGAATCAGGCTAGACCCTCCGTTGACACTGACTCAACGTAAAAATATTTCGTTTTACACAGTGGTACTTAGCTGCGTATCAGGCGGTCCACTTCATTTTTCATTTTATATTTAAATCTAAACTCAGTGCTTCGTAGTACAGCAAAAATAATATTTTCTGAATGATGTGGTCATTTCTTTAAATTAACTATAATACTTTGTTCACGATTACTAGTTTAATGTAATCTTTGTTACGTTGTTGTTTTTATTCATTTATTTATTTAACAAGTTTAATAAATGGTTAAATAAAAGTGTCCATTGTTTTTGTTGGATGAAGTTGAGAAGGCAAACCTACTACAGCACATTTCTTCAATCTAAAATTACAGTCCACTCGAAATTCGAACTACGATGCAGTTTAAAAAGGCGGTAACACATTGTTGGCCGTCCTGGGAAACTGGCACAACATAGGGCTTATTCCAGAACCCTCAACAACAAGTTTAATTGATGTAACAGGGACGTACTTGGGCATCAATCGTGACAAAAGTAATTATTATTACAAAGAACAACGTATTAATCTTATGTTAACAGAGTTAGAAATCAAGGATCCCCCTTTACTGACCCAACTACCCACTGTCCTACGTTTATGTGCCATCGCTAACAATTTCGAAGGTAGCAGCTCAAACAAATATTAAATACTTGTGGGAAAATATATCCCTGGTTGGTCTGCTGTAAGGTTTACAATATTTTATAGCTTTGCTGAATTTTAACATAAAATAAACAGAATGACGAGAACGGTTATAAAATATTTTAAACCACTTCAGCAAGGAATTACTAATTAATTGTTAGTTGAGACAATCAATATACAATTTATTTTTCTATAAGGGGAATGCCCAGCCAATAAATGTTTAGTAATTAGGAATTTTTAATTTAATTCTGGCTAATTGTGTATTGTTGAGGGCTCTGGAATAAGCCCTATGTTGTGCCAGTTTCCCAGGACGGCCAACAATGTGTTACCGCCTTTTTAAACTGCATCGTATTTCGAATTTCGTGGACTGTATTTTTAGATTGAAGAAATGTGCTGTAGTAGGGTTTCCTTCTCAACTTCATCCAACAAAAACAATGGACACTTTTATTTAACCATTTATTAGACTTGTTAAATAAATAAATGAACAAAAACAACAACGTAACAAAGATTACATTAAACTAGTAATCGTGAACAAAGTATTATAGTTAATTTAAAGAAATGACCACATCATTCAGAAAATATTAATTTGCGTGTGTTCTGCATGAGTGATAATTAGACACTGGAGGGTCCTAGCCTGGTTCGCAGCTAGCAACCCACTGAGTTTAAATTCGACGAACCTCCGTCGCTTCAAGCTCTTTCTTTTTCTCGGATTGCGCAACACCTTCTCGAAAGATTCTTTAACGTGAGCCGCGTAAACAAGTGTAAGATTTTTTCTATTGTCTAGACTCGACGGTTAAATTTACGGCTTAATCCCATCCTTAAAATAGAGCAAAAAATTCTCTTTGATGAACCCGCTTCCTGGTTTGATGCCGCTCGCCAACGTATTTGGTGCGGCGTTGCCGGTTGTACGAATAAACGAATATGAGTTTAAATGTTTAATTATCCGAAAATTAAACATGTATGATTATCTTTATTAATAAAAAAATATCAATAGTACTATATACTATATCCAACTTAAAGATAAGCGATGTAAACAGACCTGAACGTGCTGAGATCGTGACACTTCTAGCTAGTACACAGGGTTGTATTAAGAAAATTCTATTTAAAAGTGAATTCTTTAATGCACATCTGTTACAAATTCAGCTTTTGATCGTAAACTCGCACTGTGCAGATGTTTTCGCTGTATGAAAACTTGTAAATATAACTTACCATAAACGGAAATTCTCCTGGTTCTGCTGGCGCTCCCCCAACGATCAAAGGGACACTGTTATAATCACATTTCGCGACCTTAATAGGAATAGGTTGCACGTCAGAAACTAAAGGTAGTACTGAAACTTCTGATTGTATTGGCCTACTGTATTCATCGCACTCTGAAAAATAGTATAGTAAATGAAAAAATGCTTTTAACAGTTTTTGAAAGAAGAAAAATTTTACTTACTCTGTTCGGTTATCCTCAAATTAACATTCGTATTTGATGTCCTATCGGGCTGGTTGAGGTTATAACTAGGCGAGGTTAAGTCATTAACTTCAACATTATCTAAAAATAAATTGTTATTTAGGCACCCGAATTATAGAAAAAACCTGCTTTGAAATGTTTATTCATTGTAGCTAAAAGAAGCTGCTTTGGAAAATTAATTCATTCAATACACTAAACCAGTTTTGAATTTACGGATTGTTTATTATAAATAATACTTACTTTCGCAACAAACTATGAGTCCTGTTAAATCGTAACGTCCACATAACGTGGGCCTAACTCCCCTTTTTGCCTGTTCCTGCGCAGATGGACAATTTGGTTCTATTTGACATACCCCCCGTCTATTTGTTCCTTTTATCGTGCATTTGTTTCCAACTAAAAAAAAAGCAGGTATGTTTTTGTTGTTTGCCTTCGCCACCTTCCGGTTTGTAAGGTATATCTCAAAATATGTAGCAACAAAATCAATTAACTACTCAACCGATCATCTTAATTTTTATCTGCAGCTGCATCATCATACCAATATCCTTGATACTAATAAGCGATATTTTTCCTGTTTAAATCATGTCTAATTTAAGTTCGTCAATAAATAAATAATAAAATTTTTCTGCATTAATATAAAATAATATCGCTTGATTGGTAATTTATTAGTTAGTATACAGCAAATAAACGCTTTTTAAAATTAGATATTCAATCAAAGTCTTAGCAATTTAAATTCCCAGCTGCCAAGATTATTTCAAAGTCAACCAATGTCCCTGAACCATTTTTTTGTTACTATTTTAGGAAAATCATATTTTTTTTGGATTTATTTAAAGATCTATTAATTAATGAATGTTAATTTTAAATCTGCCGGAGCGTGGCGCTAACCAACATTCATTTATTCCATAATGTTTGGACTATACTACATCCAAGTTAAAGAAAAGTCAGTCAATTTGAACGAAAGTAAAGTGCATTTTGGTACATCCATATTGGGAGGACTTTATTAAATATATCAAATTTCATGTATCGAAAACAATAACATATAATTTTTTAAATGGTTTCAATTCAATAAAACAAATTTTATCTTCAGAATTAGAGCAAAAAAGCATTTTTTTCTAAAATCTAAAACCTTATTTGTTATAGGAGAAAAAGTACTAGTAAATCACTGCCTAAATTATTTGTCGTTTTTAAGAATTCAAGTCCGATTCGAAGCTTATCGATATATTTAAAAAAACGTTAATAGTCCAGGAGCCAGTGAATTTTTTACCGAAAATCGTCACTATTTCCTGGACTATAAACTTCTTCCTCTGAACCGCTATATCCTGTATTAATTCTTAATAAATTAGTACAAATAAAGTAATGTCATTTGGTCAAAAAGTTACATTTTACGTATAATGATTAATGTGTCGGTTTAATTAAATTTAATTAATAAGAATCCCAGGCGTATGTACGTCCTGTAAATATGACTCATCGCCGTTTTTTGAATGATTAAAATTATCATATCTTTAATAGAAACATAAGTAACCGCAAAACTGATATTTTGTCTTGTATTTAATTTTTTGTAAACAACTATTTCGCATGAAAGTTTATGTCTAGCGGTATTTTACTTAAAAAACATATTCTTGTGAAACTTACAAAATTCAAAACACGCAATTTACCCAAATCGTGGGTATACTATTGGTCATCTAAGAACTTTTTTGTTTCGAACAATTAAGATTAAGTGTCCAAATTCAAAACTTCCTAAAACCATATTGTAGATTTGCTATTTATTAATAAATAATTCTTTAAATCAGGATTATTTTTAAGTACTAAATAGTCTATTAAAATTATATTTATTTTATATTAGTAATAAACGGGTATTTTTTCATCAATTATGTTTTAAATGATAACAAAATGATTATTGTTTTCTTTTGTTCTTTTAAGCAGATTTTATTTTAAATATATTTACATTAAATAAGAAATTAACTACATAAGTGGTACTTAAAGTGTCTATGACTTTATGAAATGTTAAATAAAGCCACTGAAAAACCTGTTTAGAGTTGTGTGGATCAGACCCGTTTAAGATGAACTAAATGCAAATATTTATTATTTTGAAAAGATGTTAAGAAAATACAGAAAGATTGAATACAAATACAATTAAAAAAAATTTTTAATGGTGTATATTAATTGCACAAATTTGAGATTAGTAGATAGGGGCATACATCAGAGAATAAAATGGTTAACATTTGTCGAGTACAATATTTATATTTAAATTTTTTTCTGTACAGTCTTCAATTTTTTGCATCTGATTAAGGACGACTTTTTACCATTTATTTATCTACTCCTGATATTATTATATCCATAATTTCATTTTTTTTTGTTCTGGCATGGATTTTGGGATTTGGAATTTACCACACCAGTTCATTTTCTCGACATGTTCAACGTTTTATTTATCATAAATTACATATATTCATATTAGAGGCTTGAGAAAAATTCACAGCATATTTCAAACATTAGTTTTAAAGGTTTCATAGTTAATTTGATGGTAGTTTGATTTAAAAAATTCTTGAAATAAAAAAAAATGGCTTGTTTAACTAAAAAAAATCATAACTCACTTCATTTTTGATATTTTTGACTAATATTGTATCTAGTAACTCTTAAGACACTACTCTTTGAAAAAAAAATAACCTGAATTATAAGTTTTGTAAAAAAAGGTATTTATTTATATAATTTAATATTGGAAAAAAATATTACTTCTGGGAATCAGCCTGTATAATATAATCTAATTTATGCAAATAATATTTATTATCTTGTTTAAATTTATTGTCGTTTTAAAGACAAAATGGTCTTTTAAAATGTATATTAATTTGCTTTATATTATTCTTGAAAAATCTGCTTTGAAAACAAAGTAACATTTATAAATATGCTTAAAAATCGTTGGAGGGTAAATGAAGTAAGGTAAAAAATTTAAAATAACATAGTACAGCTATTAAAATAATTTAGCAAAAGGCTTTAAGGGAATGTTTTTTTTTCAAAATATCTAGCTAAACTCTAAGTAATGTTAGTGGCATTGGTTTTAAAATAAAAATAAGTCAAAACGCTCTTGGTCTTACCTTGTGCAATGACAGAAGAGCATGTAGCCAAAAAAACAAATAAAAATATTTGTTTTTCTTTCATTTTAAGTGGCCAATTGTCAAAAAAGGGCACAACAATTGTATAAACTAAAAGTTTCACTTCAAATAAAAATATATAACATCAACAAACGCTTGGATGAGATTGACTAGGTTCACAGCTTTTTAACCAAATATAAAGAAGTCTCGATATATGGGCAGTTTGACCACAACACAGAGGCGTCACATTCTCGATTACTAAATAACTGTACACAATATAACCGTTCATTCATTTTTAATCAAATAATTATTAAATACATAACTCAATAAATAGTTAAAATTTTAATAATTAATTCACTACCACTTTTTATACACGTAGTTTACTGCTACATATCAACTAAACTTAGTTTATTAATAGTTAGATACGTACTATTTAAATATTTATTATTCCACAAAATGTTTAAACGCTTGAAGTGGTTATTATTGTTGTTACATCCTACTCCTTTCCACCTGGTTTGCCGTGATGTATTTACGAATAATTATATCTTACTTCAGTATCTTACCAATTTTATTGCCATATCTTATTGAAAGGGGCGTAATGAATTCAAGGGCATATAATTTCATAAAGATGGTCGGATAATGTATTATTAGCAAAAATGATCTGGAAAATTTGTTTAAATGTGAATTATTCGGTATCCGTAAAAGCTGCTCTAATATAATAATAATAAACTACTTTATTTCCTGAAAGCGCTTACAAGAAAAATAGAGAAATAAAAATAAAAAAATATATTTTTTTTTTAACAAAAACTACCTTTTACCCAATTATTTATTAAATATAATTATATACTAAATAAAAAATTCATATACAAATACAAATTAAAAATGTATCTATTTTTTTTTTGGGGTTTGGTAACGTATTTCAAGTTTTTATCATGCTACTCATCGAGTTTTTCCGTGGGATAGTTATCCCTTATTCCACTGACTGCACCGCTTGTGAAAAATTACGGATAAATTTTTAAAAAAATGTATGCATCCAATTTTTTTCTTCGTGTATCATTTGGGTTTTTGTAGATTCAATTATAAAGTTCCAGACAAAATTCGAACTTTAAAATAGTATAAAAAAAATTATAATATTTTTATGATAATTAATAAACAAATCTTTTTTATAATCAAATGCGTATATCAACCACAACGTGTGAATTACGACCTCGTCAATTGTTATTCATAATAAATATGAATCATGAATAATAATCAAAACTCTCACAGATTTTGTAATATTTGAAAGAATTTAACTTTTGAACTATATTTTTTAGATAGAATTAATTAACTATATCCAATTCTTATAATATTATGCTATTAAATGTCGACTATATTGAAGGTGATTATGTATTGGGAAACATAATTACCTCATTATTTAGATATTTAAGATACGAACAGCTAGTACAAGGATTAATATATACGAAAATCATTTACATATATTAAACATAATATAGGGCCCAACACAGAGCCCTGAGGGACCCCTTTTATGACTACGACGCAAATATATCTAATCGGTTTAAAATAAGATTTATATATTTTTAAATTAAATATTCAAACATAAAAGTACTAATTAATACGCTATTGTACGTTTTGTAAAATGGGATTCCCATTTATTTAACATTTAAACAATTAAAAAAATTCCTAGGGTAATTAGTTAGTTAGATATTAATGAACTTGTAATTTGGTTACATTTGCCAAGTCTATGATATGTCTACGTAATCACATTAATTATAAATGTAAATTTGTGCCCTTGATAATTTTAAAAGACTTACCACATTTTTATAGATGGTCTGCATTATGCAACACTTTTAACTTATAACTATATATATTCATTACTTGCCGAACCTCCGCTTGACTATTTTTTTTCACAAAGGATGTGAAATAAAATCACACAAGCTCTCAAGAACAAGGACCACTTTTATCAAGAACGAGGCGAGTCGAATTCATTTTCAGACATCCTTTAGTGACAGGATGTCGAGCTAGCCTGCTTCTTACTGATGAGGCACAATAATGCCGAAACCGGTCTAAGAATGGCAAGCTCCTTTAATGAGAAAATCGAAGTTCTTGGGTTAAAGCTCCGACTTGGTCGGGCACCAAACCACGTCTGGACTTTCGTAATTCAATACCTGATGGGGCATAAAACCCAAGGAGTAGTTGTTGAAGTCCAGACGCTGGTGCAGTGTAGGACATTTTTAATGTTCTTGTATGATTTTATTTCACATCCTTTGTGCAGTTTTGTCACTCCCATGGTCCTTTTTTGGAATTTTTATGGTTCAAAAAATTTCACCTTCGTGTATTTTTTTTTAAATTACAATTTTATTTTCTTGTAGCAAATATTAATTTTGGAATTAATTTTTTTTTTGGATCAATACGTCCTCCTTACCATACGTTAAAATTTAACGAGAAATAACAAAAATATGCTGCCATCTATGATTAGAAGAGAGTATTGACAATTATTAAAAGCAAAAAATTCCCGGTGTATTGGGGTTGCATACACAATTTGCATTGTGTGTTGCAAAGCTTTTATTTGACTGATTCTGGTCAAAATGTCACTCTCTTCTTTCGTATCCCTTTCAGAGATTAACACAAAGTTAGAAAACGAGTAAGGAATTTAATTTATCAGATTCGACATCCTAAGACCGGTTTCTGCCTTTCGGCTTCGTCAGTTAGGCTTTTCGAATCCAATAAATAAAATTCCAAACTCGTACAAGTCAGTAGCTATATCCGCTATAAGATAAAATTTTTAGATGTGCTGCCATCTATGATTAGAAGAGAGTATTGACAATTATTAAAAGCAAAAAATTCCCGGTGTATTGGGGTTGCATACACAATTTGCATTGTGTGTTGCAAAGCTTTTATTTGACTGATTCTAGTCAAAATGTCACTCTCTTCTTTCGTATCCCTTTCAGAGATTAACACAAAGTTAGAAAACGAGTAAGGAATTTAATTTATCAGATTCGACATCCTAAGACCGGTTTCTGCCTTTCGGCTTCGTCAGTTAGGCTTTTCGAATCCAATAAATAAAATTCCAAACTCGTACAAGTCAGTAGCTATATCCGCTATAAGATAAAATTTTTAGATGTGCTGCCATCTATGATTAGAAGAGAGTATTGACAATTATTAAAAGCAAAAAATTCCCGGTGTATTGGGGTTGCATACACAATTTGCATTGTGTGTTGCAAAGCTTTTATTTGACTGATTCTAGTCAAAATATCACTCTCTTCTTCCGTATCCCTTTCAGAGATTAATACAAAGTTATAACAAAAATAGTTTCAATTTTTTAAAAAAAAATTATGTTGTTGAAGTTACACTAATATTTCTCCTAGCTTTTCTCTTTCGAAAATTTGACACCTGATCAAAATTTTTTTATCCAAATTAATTTTCTCATCGAAATGAGTAAAAATAATATCTCTGAAAGTTAAATGGTAGGGATGTCCGAATAAAACACCGATTTTGCAACTCTTTTTATTATAATTTAGTACTCATAACTTACAAAAAAGGAAGTGACAAACTATATAATAATTAAACCAAATGTGCCACCAATGCTTATGTCTTCAACATATTGTGGTAACTGATCATAATGAATACACCAACTTTACTTGTAGTAAAAAAAATTTATATTAGTATGTATGGCCTTTATTTTATCCATTATGATCAGTTACAATAAAACTACCATAAATATGATAACACAGACAAATTTATGTAGCAGCAACGTAATAGTATTGATATATAATGATTAAAATGAGACGAAGTTAAGTACAAGCTAGATATGAATATTTTTTTTAGCAAAATACGTTTCATCCAAAATTTTTACCCAAATTTTATTTTGAATGAGCTAGTACGGCTCTGACTTAGTTCTAGTATTATTTTTTTTCTAAGTATATTCAATCTTCGAATATGACAACTGTTTTACTTTTTCAATGCGCAAAATATAATCGGGAGATTTTTAAAAAATTGAAATGAACCAGTACCGGACTAATTCATAAACGTTTTTTCTTAATTCACTACAGATTGATTTTTTTTGAGGGCGGCAAAAACTAGGAACTGGAAATATTGTTGTATCAGAAATATTTTTGGTAAAAACTCGGATATCTTTAATTGACAGATATTTGGCTAATATTTTACAAAGCAAAATCAACGATGAAGCGTAATTTTTTATATGCGTTTTTGATTTCATTAAGAATGTAAGATCACAAATCTAGAAATTTAATCAATAGTGAGACTATCTGCATATAAGATAATCAAATAATTAAGCAAAGCCAATCATCAAGTCGAATTTTTCTTATAATAAATTCAATTATCCTTAACAATAACCCAATAAATTTCCACCAACTGAAAGTGAAAATATTTTTAATGTGCGGACACCATACGAAATTAGGAAAGTCTATTTCAGTCAACATGGGCCCGCCATAGTGGGACAATATCGTAGTTTTATGATACATTTACTTTAAAGTAGCAATCAAAGGTACCCTCCACGCTCGCCAGATTTTAGTCTTTAATTTTTTTTTCTTCTTTCACCAAAAAACTAAATCCTTTTACATTTAAGCAAAATAATACACTGAAACGGTCAAGACACCTACAATTGTATGCGGTGTTATTGTTATTAAAAATTGTTATCTGCTAGAACAATTCAAATTGCTCGTCCCAAGAGCCTCCGCTCGAAGTGTCGCTTCTTTATACTGTCACCAGCTAAAATTATTGACATCATGCTACAGTCACTAGTTTATAAAACGATCTATGTACAATAATTTTATTCGAACTGCCTTTTGCTTCATTTTTGACCATGTATTATATTTTTGTCATTAAATTTTGATGCGTCTGATCTGTATTTGCAGGCACCCTTTGCAACCATCCAAGTTGACGTAAGCATACATTGGCTGAATTATAACTTCACCACAATTTACACTAAACTGATGTTGTCTTCTTCTTGCATAAGTTGAATCAAATGGTTCAGAATTGTATTCAATGTAGGCATTGTAATCTGCTCGAATAATTCTTTTCTTAACAGCACCATTTTCTGTAAGGTTTAGCAATATTGGGAGGAGTTCGAATGGTTTTCGGTTGACCTGGATGTTTGACATTCGTAACAACTTGTTCTCTAAATTTTTTTACCCACGCGTGAACTAACATCGCCCACGCGTCGAAAAACGCCGCCAAGCAACTGTGGACGAATCGTTGGCTTTAAAATACTCGTCCACTGTTCCATGGTAACTTAAATCCGCACTTGTCCACTATACGCTCAACGTAATATTTTCATGAAATTTCGTTTAAAAACTGTAGGTATTATATATTTTTTACTTTGTTTTTGGGCCTTGATTTGTGTAAATAAACAAATAAATTTGGATTATTAAAAAAAAAAACAATTTAAGTTATTACTACCAACTATCTGTCGACGAAGATTATTATGTCTGTCACGCAGCAGATTACATTGAAATTTAAAGCTTTTTTTTTATCAAAATACAGATAATTGACGAAGATGGAACAATGAATTAGCTCATAGTATATTTATCCCTTATTCGTACCGCATATATTCCCCTTAATAGTTTTTGAAGTACGGATAGGGACACGCTGTATTAAGACATATATATGTACAACCTATATATTTAAAATCGATGTAACAATGTTTTATACAATTATTATTTTCCAACACCCGAAAATAATCATTTTAATCGATAAATAACGATGTATATTTTAATGGACAATGGGTGTATATTTTTCGTGTGTTGGAAAAAAATCTTGTATAAAGTTTAAAAATACATTTAAATCTGATATTCAAGTTACCCTTCCAATTTTGCAATCACATAGTCAAATTTACAAAGTTGTATGCAAAAAAACACAGTCACTTTAAAAACTTCCATATTTTTTGACAACAGACCACAATTTACTAAAAAATCTTTTCTTTTGCTCTATATTTGTCATAGTTTACAAAGCTTTTATCGCTAACAACTGAATCCCGAACGTCTTTTGAAGCTTTATGGACCAAATTCGTTGAATTTAAATAGCACAGTCTCAAATTAAGTAAAAATTCAATCAAACCGGTGATAAAGACCTTGCAAAAAAGAACATTATATATACAGCAATCGTCTTAAAATTATTTAACAGAATGGAGAAATGCTAGATTAGTTCGATCAGTAACATTTTCTTGTCCATTGTCTATAAAAAAGATTTTAAGTGCTCGCGCTCTTTTTATTAAAATTAATGATATTAATTTAACCTTTTTTTAACAATTAACGAAAGTTTAGAAGTCTTTTAGGGATTTAAATACTGAGACTTAAATGTTTGATATAATAGAGTAATAATGGTTATTATAACTAATATCTTGTGTTATTTTGATTATTTTGGTTTAATTGCGATTGTACTGCGGCCGCAGCTACGTTACTGGCGGCACTTCTTACATGCTGATTACGGAAAAATTCCGTTGTGAATTCTTGCTGTGCTTTTGCCAGACTGGCGCCAGTGCTTCTGTACATATGATGAATCTAGAAAATACAAGCACTTTTTGTGATCATATAAAAACAAAACCATTCTCAAAATAAAAACACTTTATCAAATAAGCGAAAATAAATTAATTAGTTCCACATCTCATTACTGGCTCGGTAGTGCAGTAAAAGTGTAACTGTCCATCTTGGTAGACATTTGCATTCCGCGACTACCGTTTTCATCAGGACCGTTGGTTTTACATGCTCTCTGAGGCACGGTGGGTTGTCGATATTCTAAACCACTTGATTTTCTTAGGAATCGAACCCCGCTGAGCTATTTCATTTCGAGAGCTTTATACATGGGGCTCTAGGCTTGATAAAAATCAAGATTAACTTTGGCACAGGTATTTTTTTTTAGTAATTTTATTTTGAGAACGATATATTGTAAAAAATTACACTTTTTCGGTTGCATATCAATACTCTGTATATATACATCAAATTAGAGAAACTTTTTTAAATTAAATTGTAATTAATTATATTGCATTTTAGGTGGGGAACTGGCGCCAGTATATAGTCCGTAAGCTTGACGAATTTTTCTTATCTAAAAAAGATTCGTTGATAACACCGTATATAAAAGTCAATTTAGTTTGTTTCTCAGTATCAGTACGTGAATTAGTTTAAAATGTGCTTAAAACACCAGAAGCTCTATTTGTATATACAGAGTATTTATATACAGGGATTAGTTTAAATAGTAAAAAAAGTTAACACCCTGTTTCAAAACGCTTACCTTGGAAATCATCAACAGATCAGCTGCTGCCGCGAGTCCAAATCCTACAGCTATTAACAACGCAATAATTCCACTAATAATACTCCAAGTTGTGTCTTGGAAAGTTGAAAGAGCCGTTATGACTCCTCTGCAAAGTAAAAAATTATAAATAAGATTGTATCCACGCTGTAAATGAAGCAGAAACTTACATAGTGCCGGAATTGGGTATTCCGATGGTTTGTATCGTAGTAATAACGAACTGAAAGAAGAAAATGAAGAAAAATACCATAAAATTAAATGAAGAATCCGACCGGAATGCTTTGTATGCAGGTCTAAACCAACATAGATAACCAAATGGCGTAAATAACAAAACATATAATATACCAAGTCCAATAACTCTATTTTCTTGCAAAATTATACCACCTATCACGTTTATTATCATCAAAGCACCATGATCTACAACAAAAATAAAAAACTAGTAATCTATTTCTAAAACATGCTTTTTGTACACGATGTTTCTAGACTACTTTTTGTTGGACTTACATATCCAAAGATAATAGAGTCTCCTCACGATTTTTTGGAATTCTAAAGGTATATCGACTTGTATATCCTGATAAAAGCAGGGTTGAAAACAACACTGTTCAGGCAAAGGTGGCCAATTATTACGTCTCACATTGTAGCTAGAATTTCTCATTTCCTCTTCGCGACGTGCTAACTCTTGCTCTTTGCGTTCAAGTTCTTCTTGTCTCCTCTAAAAAATAAAATCAAGAGATTAATTTCTTGTAAAAGTCATAGACAATAACCAAACTTACTTGTAATTCTGCTGTATCCAGGGAAGGTTTCGGAACGCTTTGGGCTTGCTGTCCACTTCTTGTGTATGCAGGTGGTTCTTGAGTAGGCTGCATAATTGCAGGTCCGGAGTTAGGCTGGCCATAAGATACCTGAAACAAAAGGTTTAAAAAGGAGACCATTTCAAAACGACCATTATCTAATCAAATAAGAATTGTTTTTAAAAGGTGTGCCGTTGAATTCATAATCGTGTCGGCATTTCGTAATAAAAATAGAGGAATTTTTAAATGGAACATTATCATTATTTTTTAAGTTGCATTCTTAAGAATACCATAATCACAATTACTAAGATTAACTATCAAAATATGTGGTGTCTACAGAAAAATTGAATTTAAAACAGATTGTTAAAAGCTGATTCATTATTGCTTGGTTTATGTCATATCATGCCCATTGTCTTTTAACTATGTTTGGACTATATAAGCACAATCAGCATTCACATTGGTATTTTAGATGTTATAATCAAAAAAATATTTTATCAAGTACAAACAACAAACTTGCTTAATCAATTTTAGTGCTTGAAAATCGGATTAGTAAAGGTAAAAATAAAAGATTTATACATTCATGAATATTTTATAGGAAATACGTTATATGTATAATTTTTAATAAAATATTTATACAAATAAGACAAGAAACCGATACTAATTCAAACTAATTCAAACCTTTAATGATATTTTTACGTATTTTAATTGCTTGTATTGCCACTTCTGGCAAGACAATTGAAACAAAATCCAAAACTGTATGGTGCGAACTTGCCCACTAACCAGTTGGGTCTGTTGCGGTGTTTATTCTCGGGTAAGAACACGGCACTGGTGACCTTAAAATGATCTCGGGCTTATGAACCTATAAGTTGGCGTATGAGATTAATTGTATCTCAATCTATTTGACGGGGTTTTTAAAGTTACACTTTCTTCTCGGTCCTATGAACGTGTTGTCATTCATTTTATAATAACGATAATAAAATTAAGTTTATTTTTTTTTACTAAAAGGGCATAAATAAAAATTGTTTTAATATATTGAATATTTTGGTGGCGACTATGTATTTTGGCTTCATATCTCACTTATCAATAACAAATACACACGTAACTGTTTCTAAATTTATATTTTGCAACAATATTAAATATAATTAAAATTTAACACTGATAACAAAGATTTATTTATGGTACAGATGTAGAGAAATCATGTTTTTCATTTGATTTGAAATTGTGACATCGAACTATCTTTTCCCAGGTCCCATTTAAAATCTTAGACAGTGGCACGATTCGAAGGGGTAATTTTTTTTTTCAAATTTTTATATTTTTATTCCACCTTCGTATCGCAAAGTGAATAATCTTCAAAAATTCCCCCATCATCAGATATTATATTTACGAACGTGGTTTACAAATAAATTAAAAGTATTCAACATGGTTTAAATGATTATACTGTTTATCAAGAAATTAATTTATGAGACAATCGATTAAATATTATTTTATTTTTTTAAGAATTCATTAATAAATTAATGCCAAGTAGTTGTTGCGCCACTGCTATGACTACTCACCAGTTCAAGTTCGTATTAATTTTCTTTCAATGTTGGACTGGTGTGTGTACAGAATTCATTAAAGTTAGTGTATTCACTTTGGGAATATCGTTATCAGAAGATAACGCAATATATAAAAACATTAAGAGATAAAATGTTAAAATAAATTTTGTTGTTTCTGTGATTTTAATAGTGTGGAAAGTTAACGTAAAATATGGCTATGAATGTGCAGAAATTACTAAGGACTGTTTTCAAAATAAAATCTACGCAAATAAGGCAAGTCTCTCAATATTATCCCATAGATGAACACATTTTCGGACTCAATGATGAAGAAATACAGTTAAGACAAAGTATTTTTAATTTTGCCCAAAAGGAACTATCACCAGTGGCTAATGAAATTGATAAAAATAACAAATTCGACGATCTTAGAAACTTTATGAAAAAATTAGGTAGTCTAGGAGCATTAGGAATAACAGTTGACCCAGTGTATGGCGGCACTGGAGGTTCATATTTGGATCACTGTATTATTATGGAAGAATTATCTCGGGCCTCAGGAGCTATAGCTTTAACCTATGGAGCCCATTCTAATCTATGTGTCAATCAAATCCACAGAAACGGCAGTGAGTATTTAAAAAAGAGGTATTTACCAAAATTATGTTCTGGAGAGTACATTGGAGCCCTAGCTATGTCAGAGCATGGTTCAGGATCTGACGTTGTATCTATGAAACTAAAAGCTGAGAAAAAAGGTGACCACTATATTCTGAATGGAAATAAATTCTGGATAACCAACGGTCCCGATGCCGACGTACTAGTAGTTTATGCGAGAACAGATCCAACAGCTAAAAAATCCCAACACGGCATATCAGCTTTTGTTATAGAAAAAGGTTTTGATGGATTTAAAACAGGACCCAAACTAGACAAACTAGGAATGCGGGGTTCCCCTACTGGCGAACTCATTTTTGAAGACTGCAAAGTTCCTAAGGAAAACTTACTAGGTGCTGAAAATAAAGGCGTGTATGTTCTAATGAGTGGATTAGATTTTGAAAGACTTGTGTTAGCTGCTGGACCCTTAGGAATAATGCAAGCGTGTTGTGATGTAGCTTTTTCTTATGCTCATGTTCGAAAACAGTTCAACAAACCCATTGGACACTTCCAGCTTATTCAAGCTAAGCTAGCTGATATGTATACAACTTTGAGTGCTTGTAGAAGTTATGTCTACAATGTAGCTAAATCTTGCGATAAGAAAAAAGTTAACCCGAAGGATTGTGCAGGTGTTATATTATACTGTGCTGAAAAATCTACTCAAGTTGCATTAGATGCTATTCAGATATTAGGGGGTAATGGATATATCAATGATTATCCTACAGGAAGATTTCTTAGAGATGCTAAATTGTATGAAATAGGAGCTGGGACATCTGAAATTAGGAGGTTACTTATAGGAAGGGCCATAAATAATGAATATTCTTAGAAAAATGGTTATTGTTTTAAGATATAAAAAAATTATAAGGTAGTTTGTTATCTTTCTTAAAGTTTTTATCTATTGTTCTGTAATAAATCAATTAAATTATTTTAAAAATATTTCTTTTGTCTAAAAATAAAATAAAATTATGTTACTAAATGAAAATTGTAATTTATGGTTTTTCAATACAACTTTACTACGAAAAATTCCACTAAGTTTTAAATATCTGACGCATAATTTTATTAAATATTTAAAAAATGAAAAATGATAAAGAACTTAAAAAAAGATATTTACATATCCATGACTATATGTATATGTTGTGTTTTCATTAAATCTAAATAACAAAATGTTTGAATCATAAAAATACTACAAGTTTCAAATATTTGTTTTAGTATTTTTGTATGTTTATTTTATAATTTGTTTGGATTTTAATAAAATTATCTTTTTATCATTTATTGGACTGCATTTCTGATATTGAGAAAAAAATTAATTAAAAACCTTTATTACTCTAAAGAGTATACACATTACTAATCTTAAAAGAAAAATTCTGGAAATAATAAACAACATAAGAAATGAAGATTAGTTTGCCTAACTGTGCAAATTTATAATGTGAGTCATCAGATTATATTAAAAAAAAATGTTTTTTAAAAGAGTAGTTATCTCTGTATTCCTATTAAGTATTTTTTATCAATACTAATTTTAATCATTCTATCTATTTTAATCATAATCCTAAATTTAATTTCTATAATCATAATAACGGTAAGAATGTTAATTTATATCTATAATTTAATCTACAAATGCAATAAATGATTAAGATTAACAACTACTTTTTTAAGTATCTAATATGTAAATTAAATTCATTTTTGCAGACAAAATCTACACAAACTGCCAATAATTTAAAACCCTTACAGAATCACTTATTGTGAGTATTTCAATTGAAACTTGAAATAATTTACAGCCGAAAGAAAATCTATACAAATGGTAGCTAACATACAGGGTGGGTTGTTACACATTCAATGACAATGTCAACATTGAGATTTGGTTTTTACATTGAAATTTTGTGGCGAGAATTTTAAAATGTAAATAAGCTTCTCGTATTATGAAATAGGGTAAATATAAGAAGGGTACATACCGGTTTTTGGGTCTGAGGTTGTTTATCAAAGGGATTGTAGTCATCCACTCTAAGTTGGGCATTAGTATTCCTAGCAACTTGTTGAACAGATGGATCCTGGAAAAAGACGAAATTCCAATTAATCACTATACGTCATAATCATATTTAATTAAACACCTTAGCTTTTATTAATAATGTAGTTGTATAGAAATAAATGAACACATACTGATTACAAATTTAGGAGAAAAACACTTACTGCAAACGGATTATCTATAGTTGGTTCATCGAAGCCAGACATTTTGTTATTATTTTCCTAATTAATTTCACAGGCACAAATACAATTTTTTTATCTTATCTAAAACTTCATTATCTTTCTTGACAGGACACCATATTTTGCAGTGCTGTAACTGTCAAATTAATCGACATTTACCACTACGCAAAATCGTTGCGTGTTACTTCACTGCAACCAACCAACAAATTTGAATCTTACTAAAAATAAAACTGCAATTTCTTGTTATTAAATTAATAAAAAACATAAATAAGAACTTACTAATAACACCATAATTTATTAATATCTTCACTTAAATTTATAGTTAGTTAAGTTACTTTTTCTATGTAATACTATTTATAAGATGGGTTGAGTATAACGGGTTGCCTATCTACTAGGTTTCCCGAAATTAAGTTTGAATATTGAATTTATTAACAGATTCAGCTTAAATTAGATAATGAAATCTAAATTAAAATTTAGTGTGATTAAATTATTGATTTAATAGAAGTAGAAATAAAATTTGCACATTTTTACTTCTAGATCCACTCTGTGTTGCATGTCATTCAAACGACGATTTTCAATTGTTTTTGAATGGACGCCACTTTTTAAGTAATGTAACTATTAAAGAGATGTTTTAAGTGTAGTAATTATATTTTAAGTGTGATAGAAATCAACTATCAAAATTATATCGGTAAGTTTTTCATGATTGTATAAATTTTGAAGTACACTGATTTTAACGCAAGTAAAACAACTGTAACTAGAAAGAAATTGGAGTAGCTAGTCAACAAAATCTATAATGTATATAATGTAAAATTACACCACTCTTATGAGGGATGCATATAAACTAGAACACATTTCAAGGTGTCTCTTCGATTAAAATTGCAATTACAAGTTGGAAGGAGTAATTACTCAATGTTTTGAAAACCTGTTGAACCTAGAGCAATCCTGCAATACTGGGGTTCTCTGATGCCACTCTCTTTATAAATGCTAGTACATATATTTATATTTCATTGGATTAAATTTTGGTGTATGAATCCAAAGCTGTGTGTTACTGAAATTCTTTTAAAACTAATAGGTATAATTCAAGAGCGGTGTTAAAAGTAATCTATTATTTTGTATGTTTTTGTACAAGTATCAGTTTTTTCTTGAAAGAAACTGATCGATTAGTCACTAAGCCTCTTTCCTGGTATGAAAAATTAAATAAAATAGTGAAACATATGTTCATAGAGGCCATTAAAGTAGGTAACTGTATTTTGGAAGATACAAGTATTATTTTTCTTTAATTTCAACCCCCAAGAGTGTTCTATGTTAATCTGTTTATCAAAGATTGTATTATGTATATATTTTTTACAGCAAATATAAAATCTGCAAAATACAGTAGAATAATATTAGTCCATTACAGTTTTACAATTTTTGTAAGAGTTTATTAACGGTGTCGGTAACAGTATGCTTTTTATTAACCATCGACGTAAATTTCTGATAAGGAACGAGGCTAACCCGGTCCTGTTTAGACGCCGAAACAACCAGGCTTACTCACGTTTCCGTCAGTCGATATCCAAGTGTATTCTTAAACGTAACATACGAATACCAATATTACACAAAATTTTTATCGAGTTCAAATAGAATTTAATCGCGGTTAAAGGGTTCAGACAGTTAATTTTAATCATTTACGATACATGGGAAAGGGTGGTTTTCGTTGAGAAATACAATCAAGTTTTGCTATTCGCCGCTAGATGGAAACCGATGGTGTAACAACGTTGTAAATAACGTTCGAAAAGGTGTTCGTATTTTACTTTCTAAATTCATACTGATAAGAGAGTTGTGTAGATGTCGCATGTAAACAAAAGTCTCATGTTGATGACAGGTGTCAATATCTCAAACAAAAATTGTGCGGGCTCTGTAAACGCAAAATCCCCTTCCAGAATCTGTTAACTTTGAAATTAATAATGCGGCTAATAGCTTTTCCAGCCTTTATTCATTTCCAGTGAGTTCTAATAAGTTTTTTAATAGACTTGGCAACTTTTTTAAAGTTTAAGTGAAAAGTTTTTAAAATGTCTGAGCGGCGTTTTAAAATATCGCGTTCAGAAGACAGTAATTACAAATTTAGTGACTTGAACGAAGACAGGGTGAGAGAAAAGTTACTACCAGCCAACGATAATGCCAAAATTGTTCAAACTCCTACCACAGGTGAGAAAACAGCAAAAAAAGCGCACCGTAAATTGTACAAAATCTTTTATTTAATACACAAAATATAAACGAAAAATAAACTGTCTAAAAATTATCGATAAGAAAGCTGGTTTTCTATCCCTCTTCCATGTAACAAAGAGGGATTGGAACCCCTACAGGAAACATATAACGCGCAATTATAGATTTTTATCGCAGAATAAAAAACTGCATATTGCACCGAGATTCATATTAACATTTCCTACCTACGTACCACATAAAATTTGTTTATATATAAAGAATGTAATAAAATTCAGATAACTCGGTTACACCGGAAAATTAATCATCTATAGTTTACATTTTGTTTCTAATTAAGGATAAGAGGTCTAGTTTGAACGCCTGTAAAACTACTTTTCAACTATTTTTAATTTTTTATAAGGTAGATTCCAAATTTTGAATTCAATATCTAGCTGTATATATATTAAAGATTACTAAAGAATACGAAAATATTCCTCATCAATTAAAAATTCTTTCCGTCTTCTTAAAATAGAATTTATAATAAAGTCATGTTTTCCCTTTATTTTTCAAACAATATTCTAATTGATTTTTAAAAAATATTGAATAATAACTCTTACTCAATTATCAAAGAGAATTTTTCTCATTAATCATTAAAGTTTTTTCGAATATTTCTATGAATTTTTATTTAGTTAATATTTCCACTTTTATTTTCTCATATTTACATAAATTATTTCTATATAGGGTCCTGCAAACGACTGATAAGAATATACAAAGATATCTTGTTTCAATTATGTACATTATAAACAACTATATATTTTTTCATGTATTGGTGTATATTCATCAATTAAAGTTTGAACTTAAGTTCCAGGTGTTTATTTATTTATTTAAAGTTTAATTAAAGTTGATAATGAATCTTTTATAAAATATGTTTTCTTGAATGCAGCGCTGAAGTCTATGTTTGAAAGACTTTAATTAAACTTTAAATAAATAAATAAATACCAGGAACATAAGCTCAGACTTTAATTGATGAATATCCACCAATACATGAAAAAAATATATTTGTTTGGACACCTTATAATGTTCATAATTGAAACAAGATATCTTTGTATATTCTTATCATTCGTTGGTATATTCTTATCAGTCGTTTGTATATTCTTATCAGTCGTTTGTATATTCTTATCAGTCGTTTGTATATTCTTATCAGTCGTTTGTATATTCTTATCAGTCGTTTGTATATTTTTATCAGTCGTTGGTATATTCTTATCAGTCGTTTGTATATTCTTATCAGTCGTCAAACAGTCGTTCATTGAGATTATAGCGTAAAAATATGAATAGTTGCCATTTTTCTAAAAAAATAGCCGTTTTAAGAACTTAGCCATAGGGAATACTTTATGAAATTTGTAGAGCCTTTGTTGGCGCTTCTTATGGATTGATAATATACAGAGTGTTTCATTTGAAATAAAGAAGATTCTGCAAATTTTTATTGACAATGTGTGGCAAGCTATTTTTCACACCCTGTATATCACAGGTCAATTTCAGATACGTCGTTTGAGAGAGTCACCAATGTACAATATATGACCAAAAATAAATTTTAATGGGACTTGGCATAACTTTATAATTTCAAATATTCTGAGAGAGAAAAAAAATCTCGAAAACCGTCAAGTATCTTTTATTTTTCATGTAGAAACAGAAAAAGTGATAAAAAATACAGGTTGCCATTTAAAAAAACAAAGTTGGGACTCGCTCTGTGTGACTGAAATTTTTTTATTTTGTCGAGCTCGATAAATAATTATAGAAAATTGTATTCCTATCTCTTTCCTAAATAGAGATATGGAACAAGGCGCCACTGTTGCAGGACCCTGTATATCTCCCAAGTATTTACACGTATTTTTTTACTGATATAATTCCCAGAAAATTGTCACATTTTTATATTTGGATTTTATAGTTTTTTAGTCAGAATTTCATTAGATATTGGGTCAAAGGATCTTAAGTTTTTTTTTAAGTATAGAGGCAATACTACGAGTGAATTGTTTTATTAGAACCACTAATCTAAATGATTAAATTACATCCATTTAGAATGCAGCATTGGTAAATAAATAACATTAATTTGTCAAACACTTTAATTCAAATAAATGCAATCTTTATGCATTTCATTTGAAAACGTAGGTAAAACGATCAGTTGAGGATATAAATAGAATCTCACATATATTTCTGGTAGCATGTATAAATATTTATGGCTTTTTATTTGCATGAAATAAAATATTACTTGCTTTGTGTTAATGACCGTATGTTGCTGATATTAAAATACACTTCCCGCTAACAGAGTTGAGACAAATACGTAGTTTAAACATTAAATACTGCATTATTTCATAAATCACAAACGTTCTGACAGAATTTTTCAAATATCTGCTTTGATTTTAAAACACTAAGTGTGGAGAATCATTGAAAGTTATGTTTTTGTGACTCCTGTCGAATTGTAATGTACTCATAACGTTAAAGTACCCTGTATATTGTTTTGAATCTAAATCATTTTTCTATTTAACTATCGTAAAATTTGTCGTATTTTTTTGAATATAAATCACTTTTCTTTACTCGACTGGCACAATTTTTACACTACACGTATTTTCATCAAATTTAAATTCTTACCACAATCAAAACTATGTTCTTCTAATATCACCTTGCATATCAAGTATTGTTCCCTAAATGCTAGTCAACATATTAGATATATTAAATGTTTGTCGTAAACGTTACTGAGTGTGTTTAGTATCAAGTTTCATTATATCAGTGCTACCAGGGCTGGTCTAGTTATTTTTGCTGCCCCGTGCACTAACTCGGCATTTTCCACTCTTCATGCTAAGGATGATGGTTTAAAATATTATTCTTTTATTAATCTTTTCCAGAAACGTCACAAAAAATGACATCTTAAATTTCAAAACCTTTTCTTTTGCCCCATTCGTGTCATGAGTAATTATCTGGGGATTTATTTTTATAGTAAATTATTATTATTTTTTATGACATTGTTAATCTTTGATAACGACTTTCGGAAAAAAATCGGAACGTCAGATAATTAAAAACAATTTTTTATGTAAGTGGTTTTATTTATCCAATTCAAAGTGACGACTCTGGAAGGCCGAAATGTAAATGTTAACTGATATTTTTCTACTACTCCACAAAAACTGTGATATCATGAATTTTCAAACGGACTATATAACCAATATGTGTTTTGAAAAATATGAAATGAAATTTTATTTTAATTTAGTTTATTTTTAATATGCAATTGTTTGTTTACGTTTATATAAAACGCATTCCAATCAATATTCATCTTTATTTAGTTGCCTCTAGAGGTGTTGACGCATACATACTCGTATAGCATCGAGCAGCTGCAATTTTCGGCTTGATCAGGTCACTACCGTAATTGATACCCAAAATACAAATTTATAAATAAATAACAACGTGTAACTCCATATTGCCTCTTCCAATAATTTCATCTTTCTCTATGAGCGCAGATTTTCTATCGTTCTTCTCCCAAACGAAGTCTAATTCATGTTGCCCAAACGATATGTACAAATATTTAGAAGTGTCATTTCAAGTTGACATTTTTACTTGATTCCTTTTTAAAGTTAGAAAAATGGCGTCGAATGATGTAATTCCTGCTGGAATAAAAGTTGTAAATAAGCTAATTGTGGATGGATTACTAAAAATAAAAGAAAAAATTTCAAGTTGAAATTTTTATACAAAATAACCTCACAATTAGAACCCTCCGTGGATGGTTCACACTATACTATATTTGAAAATCAAGAGAGAGTAAATTCCCAGAATAAAAAGTAATTCGGTATGCAAAACTATACAAAATTTATTAAATTTCTTGGACTATCACATTATTTTATGATCTTTCATTGTTACTACAGTAGGCCTAAGAGGATTAACGTGCGTCATAGGCGTAACCAGAATAGAAAGGGATAATTGTTATTTAACGACCTCCGAATGGCAACAGCTTCTAATGACAGATATTTTGACTTAAATAGTTTCTAGAAATGCAGTTATTTGATTTTCGATAAACGTGACAAATAGTAGTGACTAAAAATGGAAGCAGTTTGTGAGTATACGCCAGTGAAAAAATTAAAACTAGACCATTTATCGCTCAATGAAAAGAGTGCTGTAGTGAATGTGTACCACTATTTTAAACATCAAAATCCCTCAAACACTATTGACAGTGTAGTTGAAACAACATCTAAGGCAATGGGATATGGAAAATCTACAATATATAGAGTTCTAAAGGAGGAAAAATCAGGTGGAGTAACCTCACCAAAGCCGAAACCAGGTAGACCAAAAATTGGCAAAAATGTATTAGACACGTTACAGAAATAGAAAAAAAAATGTGGGAGCTAGATAACATAATTGATATTACTATAGAGCCCATTGTAATTTCTCTAGAATCAGATGGTGAATCTTCTGACACAGAGTGCGAGGAACCATAACTTTAAAATTATTAATTTATGTACTTTAATTTTATTTTTAGATTTTTATTTTTTAAGATTTAATATTGTCGTATTTTTTGCATGTTGCTCGTCAAATTTTATCCTTGCGGTTGGTTTTTTTTTTCTCATATACCTACTTAATTGTTTTTTTAGCTCCTCATATTAATTTATAAATAATTGTAATTATCTGTACATATTATATACATATTTTGTAAATAAACATATGCCTAAAACAAAATGCCTAAAATAATATTGACTTTTTCTTCATTTTACCCAAATTAAATTACTACTTACTAATTATGTTTATCTATCTAAAATTGGTAATCTAGGTATAAATAACTAAAACAAATTAAATATTTCTATTTCCATATTAATTTAATTTTGAAAACGCACGTCTATGGTTTACTGCCTTTAACACTGATAACTGCAAAACATTTCTGGGAATTTACTCTCTCTTGATTTTCAAATACAGTATAGCGTCAGCGTCTATTTGGTATTTGAGGTATTTTTTTGTAAAATAAAGTGTAGAATTTTTTCTCTTATTTTTAGGAATCCATCCACAATTAGCTGATTTACAACTTTTATTCCTGCAGGAATCACATCATTTGACGCAATTTTTGTAACTTGAAACAGGAATCATTTAAATAAAAATGTCAACTTGAAATGACTTGAATCAAATATTGTATGAACGTTCACTTGAATTCAGGTTACTCCTTTCAAGTTACTTGAATTCAAGTAACTTGTAAAGTCTGAACGCCGCTTTATAGAAATTAAAATGTAAATTCATATTAAACAAAGTTAATCAATATAGAAATTTTACGCAAATTACCCCTAACGATCTCCAGCTAAGTTGGTTATTGAATCTTTGCACAGTGGTCCTAATAGCCAAAATATCATGTTATTTTTATGTATATGGATAGTGTACGGTGTTTTCGACATTAAAGTACTCAAAAATGTCCAGATCAATTAGCATTTCTTCTATTGGCGGTATCCTTTGCTGTTTTTTCTTTCTTATAAAGCGGTTAAATTGCACTTTAATTTCACGAGTATAATTAGACGTTTGTGCCATTTTTATTGCACAAATTCACTTGATCAATATTGCTTTTTATCGCCTTTTATTACAGAACTAACAATTCTGCGTGTTACAATCACAGGGAATAATTTACAATCTGCACAACACTTTCTGCCGATTAGAAATTTTAATCCTTTCTAAGAAAGTTGAGGGATACTTAAATTGATCTTGAATTGTAAATATTTTCTACCTGCAGAGATTACATACTTACCAAGAATTGAAATAAATTGGTATTTTTAAAAATTTTAGGAAGAAAACCCAAGATTTCATTTTGGAACAAATAATGCTAAACATTTTATTTTAGAAATTATCTGCCACTGATTTATGATGTTATATTGGGGTTTATCTTGTAGGCCTTAAAAATTTTGCTATCAATCGTTTTCAAACAGAGTATAGTTGATGCCATTTTTGTTTCGGTATTCAGAAATCGTTTATGGATATAATACGATTTAAAAAATTGTTACTGAGCCATCTTTCACGTCTGTTCTTCCTGGAAATATTGAAATTTAATCGTTTTCTCTACATATATTTTAAAAGCCAACGAAAAAGTCCTGAAAACGCTCTAAATATTTGTTAGAGAAAGGTCGAGTCTACATGCGTCTATATATATACTTTTTATTGATCGAAATGATAAATTCGCCTCGTAAACCTCCTTGTTTAATTTATCTAATTGAGTAAACTCAAATGTCAGTTTTGTTTTGAATAAAAAGTTCACTAGGGGACGATGAGCAGGTCTCAATAAAATTCATTGGCGCACCGAAACATTTTCTACAAGGAAAATTATTCTGGGATTCGCTACCAGATAATATTAAAAAATAAATAATATGAGAGCAGCAAATACCTTTAATAAACATAAAGGAATTCGTAAGTAACAGAGAACAGAAATGAAAAATCAAATGTTGATTTAATAATAGTTTAAAATGATTACAATGAGATAATAGATGACGTGAAAGTTAAATGAGGATATGAAATAGGTAGAAGTCAAATTAAAAGTATATAAGAAACAAGGAACAAAAGTTTAGACTTAAGGAAGATATGAAGAAATGTTGCCATGCAACGATTTCGTAGACCCTAACTTTTAAGGTTTATTTTTTATTATTAGTGGGTGAAAAAATTTGTACTTGTTGGTAAAAATCTAATCTATGTTCCCATGTTCTCACTTTTTGAAATTTGCTTTGGTTCTTTTCTAAAAAAAATGGGAAAAATTATTAAAAAAATGTGGAATTTTGCGAATTTTTTTAAAAAAAACTACATCAAATTTTGAAAAAGTTATAATATAGGACCTTTACCAATATGTCCTTATTTTTTCTTCTCTCAAAATGAAAAATGAACCTAAGAAGTTAGAGACTACGAAATCCTTTGTAGTATAGTACAACTTCCTCTTAAGGCTATAAGACAATGTAATTGTAGTAATTTTGGAACCAAAACTGAGCTTTTAAGTACCACAGTATGAACGGTGCAGAATGCAGATAACGACAGTGACTGAAATTAAACAGAGTGAATTAAATTGATTTTTCCATTTGACCTCAAACTTCAAGTTGACTTATGAATTGATAATGAATCGCAATGTTGCTTTCAGTGCAACCTGAATTATTCCAAAGTGTAAACTTTAGACCTCAGAAACCTCTAGTTTCTCAAATAGAAAACTATATATTAAAAAATCGATATTTAGTTTTCTCTGGCTAAGACCTTGAATTTATTACATTGACCTTAATAGTTGAACCCATAAATGAATTTAATGCTTGATAAGAAGCCGTATTTTTGTTTTGTAGAGGTTCTGCAATAAAATAAATTAATATTGTATTTAGTCGTTTTGCATCTAGGTCACTGTCGTCATTATACCGGAAAATTGCAATTCCTGGGTAAATATTGGTTTTATTGACAAATTTTTTGTTAAACAATTATAATATCCAATTGGAAAAAGACAGGAACTAAACTTAAAAAAAAATATATTTCACCGTTTGCCAACGGCTTTTAAAATTTGGCAATCGCTTTAACTGAAAATAGATTTATGTATTAAGTAAACTCGTTGATTGATGAAATAGACAGTGGCCTTGAACCGTTGGTGTTGATTAGTTCTTATCTAAATGAAATTGACATTTCAACATGTGTTTTTAAAATCAGTATAAAAGCTTCACTTTTTTTTATTTAGTCCTAATCACCCGCTCAAAGTGATGGAAATATTAATTAAAAAAAGTAATAAATTTTCTCATCATAACACTTCATACAATAATAAACATGTTCTGATCTTATAAGTTGAAAATATTAATTAAAAAAACCGAAAAGAATTGGTTTATTTAAATTTACGCAAATGAAGAATATTAGTAATACACGCAACAGAATTTTTGTGAACAATATCAACGCTGTTTAAATCTCCATATATTACCATAAATTCTTGTGCCTTGATGAGACCACCAACGCATATTGTTACGATAGAGTTTTCATTACTCGTTTATACTTTAAGAAAACGCAGTTTAAAAAATAATGTATTGAAACATGTCACTCAAAAATATTAACAATAAGTATGAACACTAGCTTTTACTTCGCTTATTAAAGGCGAAATAACGACTAACCCCAACCCTTTGTTACTATTCTTGATCTAAACTTTTTAATTCTTTACTGGGTGTTCCTTTTTTGAGACCAGGACTTTTATAATGTTTACATGTGCCTCCCCCTAGAAAAATGACTTGTATCTGCACTACAATACAAAAACAAATACAATTTTCGGGCTTCTCTGGATGGACAGGGTTTGGCTATATTCTTGGCAGCAAATAGGCATTGACTAGGAAGATTGCTTCCTGGCTCTATTTACTATTGACTACGTATCTTCTATACATTGGAGCAAAGAGAACCATTAGTGTCTTTAAATCAGGAGGTTGCTAAACCTACGATTGTTTTTTATTCATTTATATATGAGGTTTTCTCTTTGCCTTTCTCCATGTCTTGTCATGTCTTTCCAGTTCTTTTTATATCGTTCTTCGCCATGTGTTATCTGGTTTTCCTTCTAGCTGTGACTTGCTAACATATTTTGCTAAAGTACGTGGTTTTGTGAGTTTTCCACTTTTGTTGTTTTGTATTAGTTTCCATTGTTTATCTTCTAAGGCCACAATATTCTGCAAATAATTGCTAATTACTTATTTGTAATTCATAATGTTTTGAGGATTTTGATCTACCATATTTTCCAAACGGAGATGGTGGATCTTTTTCACTTATTTATCTACAAAATCGTCCTATTTTTAAAAATAATCTCCTTCGTTTTATTGTTTTATCAGCTCTTCCATTGCGGAATCTTTTAGTTCGAGCGGTGTACGTACTCTATATATACATTTTTAAATAACACATTTCCTTTATGTAGTTTTTCCTCGAGATTCAAGTGATTTTATTAATATTAAAAACGCACTCTATTCCTGGAACGAAATTTATAAATAGATGGATGGCTATGTGCCTGGAAAATACATTTTAGAAATTCTTTATTCTTTTCTTTTGTTTATTCTTTCCATCCGAGTACGGCAAAATCTAAACTACCCGACTGATTATCTAATTTATCCAGAAATGGGGCCTTCTTTAAAAAACTGTATTTCTCGATCTTCTAATTAACGCGTTCTAAAAATTTGGTCCAAGAATATGTAGGTAGAGAACATCAGAATTTAGCACAAATTGAATAGATACCTTTTTTTATATTATTATATATTTATCATCGAGTTGAATACACAGGCAAATTTAATTGAGGAAACATACGAGGTTTAAACCTGTAAACCCCACGTCGTGTGATCCAAATCTGGTTGAAATAATAGTTTATTTTAATAGGTGCGACATTGAAGTATATACACATAATAAAAATATATAATACACATTTTTTGGTACCATATTGATTTGTTGCGTAAGTAGATAATACCTTGCGTTCTTAACATCGTTGAAACATAACCCGTATAGAGATTTAATTGCGATTTTATTTAGTCCATATAAGTAAAGTTACTTACGTTTCTATCTAATTTTGTTTTTATAGAATGATAATTATTAAAAGATGAACCGATTTTATTGCTAAGCTATTATGTAAGTTGTTGGTATGTACTAATCAATATACGGTTTTGACGAATGTCACGATACCGGGTAAATCGATAAACATTTTTTACCGTAACAGCAAGTTTAGCTTTGTGAAAGAATTCAACACAAAGCTAAGTAACAAAAGCGAATGGGACAAAGATACCATCCCAAAACTCAAAAGAAGTGCCATGAAATGGTACACAGATGGTTCTAGAACAACAGAAGGAATAGGAATAGGAGTATATGGGCCTGGAACCAAATATTCCGAAAGTTTAGGCAAATCTCCGAGCATTTTCCAAGCTGAAATATACGCAATAGAAAGAAATTTTCGCCGACAAGAGATCATTATCATGTCAGACAGCCAAGCAGCCATTAATGCCTTGAACTCCCACGTAATCAACTCCAAGATAGTTTGGGAGTGCCTAGAGAATCTAAACGAACTAGGCAAGAACCACACTGTTTCCCCTTATATGGGTTCCGGGACATACTGGAGTGGAGGTTAATGAAATAGCAGACCTGAATCTGTCCCAAGACACTACTGGGGAACTATCACCAGAAGAGATCTGACGACTGTATCAGTAAAAGTAAAAATAAGCTTAGAATACTAACGGGTATCCTAACAGGGCACTGTCGTCTGAGAGGCCACCTAAAGAAACTCGGATTAGTAGACAAAGAAGAATGCAGATTCTGCGAGGAAACCTCTATCCACATTCTCTCAGAATGCATTACCCTGCAAAATCCAAGGGTACGATACCTTGGAGAATATCAAATAGAAGAGGAAGATCTACCTAACCTGAAGCCTACCTACATCCTGAACTTTTTGAAAGCAATAGGACTGCTTTAATCGTTGAGACATCCTTAACGACTGGGCAGCAGTAGGGGGCACAATAGATCTTATAGGTCGCAGTGTATCCACACCCCCATCACAGATAGATAGATAGATAGATAGATACCATAACAACAATCCCGATTTTATCTTAGACGATATCTCTGAGGACAGCGTTCACTGTGACTTTTTATGTCATGACAGTGAATGTCCCGACATTTTATTTCATGAAAACTCAAAAAGTCACAATCAAGAGAGGTTTGATTTTTACCTACGCCACTGAGATACTTGGCCACGTGATAAAAGTTGTATTTGCACTGTACAACAAGCCATAAATGATAAATTAGTTTTAACAAAATGTTTTATCGGAAATGTGTCGAAATGACAAATTTATTGTATGTTTCAAAATGGGATTAATAAATTTAAATTATTTCTGGAAACAACTTAATCTCTGTATCCACTATCAATAAATTAAGGCGAGCAATAATACTTATAAATTTTTTATTTTTTTATGACGTTTTAAAGATTTTTATATTCTTAAATATGTATTTTGTCACAAATCCAACGTTATTAACAAAATCTCTTTGTAATTAAGTCATAGATTGTGAGTTAAGAAGTGTTTTATTATTTATAAAATTAATCGGAATAGATCAGCGGTTCTCAAACTGTGGTACATGTGCCACTGGTGGTACATCACAATATTTTAGTGGTACAATCTTTACAGAAAAAAAATTAAATGAATGTAAAATTGCGGCCCTTTTATCATTTTGTTTTAATCTTTGGTATTCAGAAACACATATATATTTCAAGTTTTTGACTTTAACGGCTCTAGCTTTAATATTGCTTGCATATGAAGCTGGTTCAAGAAAAAATGTCTGACTCGTATGTTGTGAAAGTAGTTACAGGTGTCAATCCTAGGTTATGTATTGTGGGCTTATCCGAAAATTATACTGAACAAACTCTTAGAGATCAAATTAAAAATTGTAATCCTGAGGTCTTTTCTAACCGTACTGATTGTAAAATTGTTAAAATTTTTCGAACTAAGAAAAATGCAGAAATCTTTCAGGCTGTCATTCAGGTAGACAGGAATGCATACGATATAATATTAAAAGCTGGTAATTTATTTGTGGGGTATGACAGCTGTATAGTATACGATGCCTTAGAAGTGTCCCGCTGTTATAATTGTAATGATTTTCACCATTCTTCCAAATCCTGCAGTAATTCTTTAAGCTGTCCTTTATGTGGGGGAAATCACAATGTGAAATCCTGTACATCCCAGACTCGAAAATGTTCTAATTGTGTTAAATTGTCAAGTACTCACAAGTCTACTATTTCTGTTGATCACGCAGTGTGGGATAAAAATCAATGTACTGCTTATAAAAATGCGTTAAATAAACTAAAAAAAGATTTGCTAGGCATATAGCAATCCGCGGCTTCACCGGCCTCTTCTACGCCATTGAGCATTTGCACTTCTGGTAATAATGTCAAAACAAATTATTCAAATTCTTTAAATGTGTACTATCAGAATACCAGAGGCCTGCGTTCTAAAACTGTAGATTTTTTTAATGCAATCGCTATGGCCGATTTAAAGATCGTAGCATTAACTGAAACATGGCTTAATGATTCTGTCTTTGACGGAGAACTGTTTTCCGACGACTACTCGGTCTATCGCGCCGATAGAAATTACAGGGAATTTAGTTGCTCAAGGGGCTGTAAATAATGAACTCCCGTCGTGCCAAATAGATATAGACGGTTTCATTCACCCCACCCTGATCTCGGTGGATATGGTTTTGGTCAAAATAAATGCTGATTCGGGTCATGTCTATGTACTAAATGTGTATGTTCCTCCATCTTCCAACAGCGAAATATATTTCAATCTGTTTGAAGCACTTAGTAGCATTGAATGTTTGCTTAATAATAACTTGCTTGTTCTGGGTGACTTCTTATGCCGCACATCTTCATAATAACTTAGGTAATGTAATTATTTCTGCTCTTACCAACTTTTTACCAATTTATAATTTAACTCAATACAATACTGTTATGAATGATTTTGGACATATTCTCGATCTTGTCTTGTGGTGGAAAAATCGTTAGAAAATTTGGTTGCTGAAGATCGACATCATCCCGCGCTAAATATATCGTGTAAACTAAATTTTAGCCATAGTTTAAAAATAAATTTTCCCACAACTTCATGCAATGAATATAACTTCCGAAAAGCAAATTTCCCGTTATTATATCAACGTCTCTCAAATATAGATTGGACTTTCCTTCCAACATTTGACAGATCTGATGATGCCTGTACCTACCTTTATGGTAAGTAGAGTAAGAAGAAATTTTCCGCCGTGGTTTACACGAGATATTATTAGGCAAATTCAACTTAAATCAAAATTAAATCAGCAATTTAAAAAAAACAAAGATGTAAATACTCTTAATCAATTTAAACATTTACGAGCAAAAGTGAAATCCGACATCGACAAGTCGTACAAAAACTACGCTAAATCTGCCGAATCTAACATGAAAGCAGATCCTAAAAAATTTTGGGCTTTTGTCAATAGCAAAAAAGGATCAACGAATATTTCTGACAGAATGACGTACAATGGCCAAACACTTAATAGTCCCACAGATATACTTAACGGCTTTTCCGACTATTTTGCAAAATCTTTCTCAGTTAGCACACCTCTTGTCTCCCATGATGACTCATTGACCTCACATGTTTTAAATATTGTGTCTTTTCTGGAAGATGAAGTCCTTATAGCCTTAAAACAATTTACGAATAAAATGACAACAGGACCTGATTTTATTCCGGCTTTTATTTTGAAAGATTGTGCGCCTGTACTTGCTCTGTCTTTAACAATATTGCTTAACACATGCCTTAAGACTTGCACTGTTCCTAACATCTGGAAGCTATCGAAAGTTATACCTATCTACAAGCATGGCGACAAATTTGATATTGGCAACTTTCGGCCTATCTCAATTATTTGTAACTTTTGTAAGGTATTTGAAATTCTGTTATACAATAGAATGTATGGTCACTTAAGTAACTGTATAACTATAAATCAACATGGGTTCGTAAAGGGTCGCTCTACTATCACCAATTTGGCAAATATAACTCAATTTATTGCTGAAAGCATTGATGGGCGGTCGCAAACTGACGTTGTGTACACCGACTTTTCCAAAGCGTTCGACAGACTAGACCACGGAATTCTTTTAAAAAAACTATCTCGGTATGGATTATCGGCACCTCTGATTAAATTATTTAGCTCCTATTTAAGTAGTAGACGGCAGTTTGTGGTCTTTAATGGTTACAAGTCCGTCGAACACTTAGTAACATCCGGAGTTCCTCAGGGAAGTAATCTGGGCCCTCTATTATTTAATGTTTTCATCAATGATATAGTTGATGACCTTGACGTTAACTATTTACTGTATGCTGATGACTTAAAATTATTCTGCCAAATCGATGATATAAGTGATTGTGTTTCACTTTCAGCTAACTTACGACGTGTTGAGGTGTGGTGTATAAGTAATAAATTGTCACTTAACGCTGATAAATGTAAGGTAATGACATTTTCTCTTAAAACTGACAAGATTTTACATCATTATGAAATTAATAATTCTGTTCTTGAGCGCCCGACGACATTTGTTGATTTGGGTGTCACTTTTGACTCCAAACTTTCGTTCGTTCCTCATATTGAGGCTGCTTATTCGTCTGCTAACAAAATGTATGGTTTCTTAGCTCGAAACTCGCGTGACTTCACTGATCAGGATACTTTAAAGGTGCTGTACTATGCCTATGTTAGATCTAAAATTGAGTACGCGGATGTTATCTGGAGTCCATTTTATGACGTACACATTCAGAAACTTGAATCAGTTCAACGGAGATTTCTGAAGCTTCTTTTTTTTTTCAAAATGGACGCTATTTATCCTCCTACTGGAGTTCTTAATAGTACGCTTCAAATGAGACATTGTGTGAATAGCTTAAGTTCTCGTCGTGACTGTCACCTATTGATATTCTTGTTTAAACTCGTAAATAATAAAATCAGCGACCCCAATTTTCTTCAAAAACTGAGGTTTAATATCCCGAGATTAGCTTCTAGAGTTGACAATACATTTTACCTTCCTACCCCTCGAACAAATATTTTAAAATTTTCGCCACTTTACAGGATGTGTTCAATTTGTAATACTGTAAATTACCAGCTTGATATTTTCCACTGTCGTATATCTGCGATTAATGCATTTTTCTTTGAAAAATGATATTCTTGTTAAATAATATACGTGTATTCCTGTTCTGTAGTTGGGTTTGTCCTGTTTGAACAGTGTAACAATAAATAAATAAATAAATATTGAAATGACGACTTTTCCAAGAGCTTCGAACAATTTCGCGACGCTTTGATTCTTATGTAATGGGTATAGTTCCAATGTGTAGTAACAAATAGCAAGAAAAATTGGAAGACCACACTGTAAATTCAATAAATGTCTAAAAAATTTGCCTCAACTATTACACGTTTAAAAGCCAATCATACAAATTACATTTTATTGAACATTTTGAATTTATGGAGGTAATAATCTAGGTAGGTGAGAAATCATGTAGTCTAACTCCACCAAAAATAATTTTAATTACCTCAAAATCTGGACCTGTTTCGAAGGATTAATCCTTCATCTTCAGCAAAATAGAAGGGGTTACAAGTAGATCAAAAATAGAAGTAAAATGTTACAATTACAAGTGGCAAAATTAAGATAAAAATAACCTACTAATATATGGTGGAAAAAATACAAAGCCAGAACGTTGCATTATTGCAGATCTATTTGTAACCTCTTCCATTTTGCTGAAGATGAAGGATTAATCCTTCGAAACATGTCCAGATTTTTATGTAAATTAAAATTATTTTTGGTGACCCTTCAAAAGTTGACGATTTTTTCATAATCTACAACTTTCATACTGGATATTTTTTTATACAACAAAACAATTTAAAAAATAATTATTTTTTATATTTATCTGCATTTTCATTATTATAATTGAATATTTACAACAATACGGAACAAAAATCAAATTTCAAATAAAACAACGAAACACAGTTTCTTTTGTATTTTTTTCTGTAGAATTCAATGGAATAATCAGTTTTTTAATTTTATTAAAAATTTAAACAAATTACCAACAATTACTGAAAAATTCGTTATTGCAAAAATCATTTTTTAGAGTTTTTTCAATTTTTAAGCATGTTTTTCAATGGGAACTATTATTTTTTTTATTGTATCAAAAAAAAGCACCTACAGAACCATGTACGATGACATTTTGCCAACCAACATTATTTTTGAAAAAAAAATGTTTTTAACCTAAAAAATTTAATATCTTGAAAACCGTTAGATTTTTTAATCTGAAAAAGTTTTTGTTTATCTGAGTCCTAAAAAGGTATACTTCCACAAAATTTCAAGAAAATTAAATTATTTTTGCGAAAATTAAAAATAAAGAACTAGAGAAATATTTTTTTTTAGTAATTTTTTGCATTTTTCGCGAAAATTTTGAGGTTTTGGTAAAAAATGATTCACATAGAAGTTGTACATTTTTTCTAGATCTACAACTTTGTCATTGGATATTTTTTCGCGTTAAGTTTCGCGGAAAATCGCAAAATACCATTTTGCCCCACTTTTAACCCCGCTCAAATTAACCCTTTAGCACATCTCTTGTTGGACGAATTTTTTTTACGTTCATTGTACCACTTCCAATCATAAAAACACTGCAGAAAATTATTATTGACTCTAAATCTAATTTGCCTGGTCTATTAGTAAAATTCATACAAATCATATTCAGTTCAATCCTTTACAAGTGAGAGATTTATAGGCTTTATTAATAATTCTCTACAGCTGGTACGGAAAAACGAAATATCGTGAAACTCATGTTACAAATCCTTACACTTAGCAGGCGATAGTAATATTGTAAAAAACAGTTGAATGGACCAGCAACATTTTGTTTTGATCGATATATCGATTGTAGGAAATTGAAAACTTTTATTTATTGGCAAAATTGTTGCACGAACATCTTTCGCTTTTTCCAAGGCCAATCGTAGAAAATACGATTTATTTTATAAAACGATTTCTCTCGTGACATGACATTGTTATCTTAACCCATAAAGTTAAAATTCGTTTTATTGTATTTCCATAATGAATAGGATGGTTCGAACAATATTAAATTTTATTTTACTAAACATATTGGACACGCAATTTTTTTTTTCCTCTATTTAGATTTCATATAGATAAGAAAATAAAACCAGATATAAAATCGGATTTTTGGAAGCCATCCCCAGGATAAATTTTGATAAAAAAATTACGTTTGATTTTTTTTTTACCATTGAAAAAAGGGGACAGAAAGTGGGATGTAAATAATGTAAATATTTTGCTCCCTATGTCTTCCCTCAATGATTTTCTTTGTTCAGTAAATCGTTTTTCTATATTGAAATATCAGAAAATTAGATTTGAGTATACAAAAACCAGAAAAACAAAGTATTTTAGTAGACCATTAAACAGGTGCAGCTAGTTATAAAAGTATATTGAAGCAGTAACATTCCATTGAACTCAATCAGGTGCGCGAAATCCTTTTGACCTACATTTTTAAAATTTAATTGCTCTGTTAATTAGATGATTAGAGGAGTTTTAGAAAATTGTAGACTTTCAATATATTTAGATATATCACGAATTTAATTTTTTAATTCAATGAAACATAATGCACTATTTGCTTACAATATCGTTGCAGCAAACGATAGGAAAATTGAGTTGAATTTGACAGCAACGGAGAATTAATGCAAATTTATTCATATTTGCAATAACATTATTAAAATTTTACCTCAATATTTTGAATTGTCAACGTTTTGAGTAGCTGCATTTTCATAAACGATGATTTCATTAATAATGGTTAAATTATATGATTTATTTAAGTGTTTTTGACACTTATTTATCAGATAGCATTCCAATATTTACACAAAAGCCATATTTGGATTATTACACACTTATTTGCTTTCGGTATGATACCCCTTTTGTATTATTCGATTAAATAAATATCCATAGTTATTAAAAAAAAGAAAAAGGGAAAACTAATGGATCACTCTTTTTTTTATCGGGATTTTTAGGCCAGTCACGTAATTCCCCATAAAATGGTACTCAAGGGAACCAAATATCTAGTAATAAAGCTTTTAGAAACAACAAAATGTGAAATAAAAAGAAAATTAGGTCTTTTATGGTTCTAGTTAAAACTGTTGTTTTTATTTTGACTGATATAGAATTAAGAGATCAGCTGTGAATCGAGTTATTTAATAGGAAAGGTATAATTTGTCAACACAAAGCAAAAACTTGTAAATTGAATACATCAAGGCGTGTTTAATATGTAGATTAATTAATTTTTAGTCGGAAAAAGAAATTTATGGACCTCTGTATAGTTTTTCCATTTTGAATTGCAGAAATATAAAAACAAAATTCCCAGATGTACCGACAAGTTGCTTTGATGTGCCGACAAGCTGCTTTGATGTGCCGACAAGTCGCTTTGTCGGCATTGGCGGCTTGTATAAAGCGGGATGATTTTGTTCGGCAATTGATAATAGATAAACTGTACCAGTGTTATCTGTAGAGTTAATACGTCTTCCGGGTTTGGACCGTGTCGTTTCGAGAATAGGTCTCGACGTTTCGCCTGCCATCGTAGGAGGCTTCTTCAGGAGCTGTCGACTTTAAAAAACGTTAAGAGTAGAAACAGTAAAGAAAGGACCAAACATTGCAAAAACTACTCGATAAATATGCGAATTTCGCAATGGAACATCCTGTATAAACCGAATATAACATCGGTTATTGACGCATCTGGTGTGAATCGAGGCTGCGTATATAAAATAGTATATCCCCATAATATATTTCTTCCAAAATTAGATGCACGTCATCAGTGTTAAAGCTTGTTTTCGGATTCGACTCCACTTTTTACGTTTCCGTGTTAACAGCGTGCAAGGTTCTCTATAAACCAGGCAAGATTTGGTTTTCTTCGAGAATTGCCGTGCTCTCAAGCTCACGAAATGAATTTATAAATAATTTATTCTACTAAAAATCGATTTTATCCAAGAGGACTTTACTGAATAAACCAGAAAGATATCCGAGGGGTTTCCTAGATGTATATTTTCCATTTTTTTTTAATAAACTTATGAGCTTTTAATGCAATTACTGTCTTTACAGATTTTTTTAAAGACTGAAACATTTAAAGAAAATAAAATGTAAGGTTTCTCCATACCTTGGTATATTTTTTTAATAAATATGATTTATAGAAATATTGACATTGATAAAAAGGACCTAAAAACGCAGTTACTTTACTCTATTATCCTAACCATTATCATTAGGGACGTAATACACGATGAAAGCATTATATAGCCGGGTAGAAATTATTACAATAATCATATTTAATCGAGAAAAAATTATTCTCTTCAAGATAATCAGACTAAACATAGCCATAAAGTAAATTGCTCAGTTAATGTCCTTTTTCAATAAATTACTAGGCACCAACGGGTCTAATTCTGGATATAACACGCAATATAATATGACTTTGTGGACTGCAGTTGAAATTACGGTTAATTACCCTCTGATTTAGAATTTCAGAGCTGCACAGTTGCACAGTTTTACTTTGACAGAGATTCTTCCGATTTGTACTACTGGATAACCAATAGATATTATAGTTTTGTTGTTGGTTAAGTTTTCCACAAGCTTGCGTAGTAATTATTTGTTTCAATCTTAAAATACTTAATTACTAAGTCGAATTTTCCGACAGCTGTGTTTAGGATGATAAAAAATGGCGAAGGCTTCTTCGGTATCTAATGCTGCATAAAATATAGAATCTTTCGTTCTGTTGTTAAACCTTAAATTTCACATATATCTCATTAGACGTAAAATTTAATGAGAAATCGAATGAGAATGGCCCCAAAGTCGTATAATTTTTGTGATGAAAGTTATGGAGTAATTTCTGAACTCATTGGTTTTTTTTTAATTATGACTCTTCGATTTGTAGCTACGTTCAATTACGTTTTAAACTGTATCTGGTAGATTACAAAGGAAAGGATATGTGGTAAATTCGAAAATTACAATTTATTGAAACTCTAAGTTACATACGTCTGAACCTAAAGCAACTAGTCATCGGGCTACTTGCCCGCATAGACATTGAATTAGTGCAGACAAATCCAAACTTTTGATTCCCTTATTAATGCAGCTTGTTATTTCTACACCGGTTTCGGCATTATTGTGCCTCATCAGTAGAAACTGTGTATTCCACCGAACCATATCTTATTTTAAATTATTATAATTTTTTTTTTTAATTTTAATTTATTTTAAAAGACGAATACTTTCTAATAGCCAATTCTAACCAATCAAATAGATTTAGTAAGTATCAGCATAATACGGTTTTGTCAATAGAAATTCTCGAATGATCTCACTGAGCTGTTCTAATTACACTTTCCACATTTCCACGTGAAAAGACCACACAGCCCACATAAATCAAGAATCGCTCATCCGAATTGCGAATTGAACAACCTACCGAATTTATTGTTTGAATTTGGCGAATGGGATTTGCATGTTATTAGAATATGTGCCTTATGATCACATCTATAACATGAAGTTTTATATATACTTGCCTTTTAGAGATTAAAAACCCTTAGTCTTAACACAATATTATACTCCGTTTGAAAATGTATGATAGCGCAGTTTTTATGGCAAAGGATTGTTTAGTGCAGAAAAACAATAAATGGTGATGCCTTCTTATCTGAATTTTCACTAGATTTTAGTATGACCACCCCGAAAAATCTCGAATACAATACATCATAAAATGTAAATAAGCAAACCCTAACGGATTAGCCAATAATTATATACGAAATTACTTTAATATAAAAAATAGTAAACTGTCAATATTAATTTTTTTTAGGATGTCGAATCTGATAAATTAAATTCCTTACTCGTTTTCTAACTTTGTATTAATCTCTGAAAGGGATACGAAAGAAGAGAGTGACATTTTGACCCCAATACACCCGGGAATTTTTTGCTTTTAATAATTGTCAATACTCTCTTCTAATCATAGATGGCAGCACATCTAAAAATTTTATCTTATAGCGGATATAGCTACTGACTTGTACGAGTTTGGAATTTTATTTATTGGATTCGAAAAGCCTAACTGACGAAGCCGAAAGGCAGAAACCGGTCTTAGGATGTCGAATCTGATAAATTAAATTCCTTACTCGTTTTCTGTCAATATTAAGTACCCACATTTATTTTTATACAAATAGTATACCTACTAGATATTAGGTTAGGACATTTCCTTAAAATTTTATAATAAATATACTAAAAAAAACTTTGCAAAAAAATATTTTCTCATAAAACACTCATATTTCGTTTTTAGAAATACGGGGTGATTCCATATAAATTTGTTTGTTTGTATTTCGGGTACTAGCGTCATATAAACTTATTATAATTAATATAAATATAGAGTTTACATACCTAAATAAGTAAGTCGTTTTCTCTCGATCATCCAGTTTCCTCATTTCCCACAGAAATAATAATTGGTTATAATGTTTCCTCTATTAACATATCAAGTTTCCAGAATTTCTCTTCCTCTGCTATGACATGATTCGGTGAAATTTTTGATAAGGAGTCACATAGTAGTTGACGAACATCTTGAAGTTTAAATGTATTGTTTCTCGCGACATATCCCTTCATTTGAGTCCAGATTAGCTCAATGGGGTTAAGTTGACAGTGATAACACTTTAACTCCATGTTCTTTTGCTATTTCATCTATAGCTCTTTTTTGAGTAATCCCTCTTCTGCCACTATTTCTTTGGTTATTAGCCAATCGGAGAGTTCTTGCCTTTTCCATTTAGTGTTAGGTAACGGTTCCTTTAATCTTGAATGGTAACTGGAATTGTCCATAACTATTACAGAATTGGTAGGTAATAAATCTATCATTTGACTGAAATATTCCTCAAAAACATCAGCAGTCATTTCTTCATTTGAAACAAATTCTAACAAGCCTCTATCAACAAATCCTTTATCTCCTCCAATATGAGTGATAATTAAACCATTTGGAAACTTTAAACCAGTAGACAAACCTTCTATAAATGCCTAACGAGCATTTGTACTCTGTTTATCTTGCCAAACTTTTTTTAAAAATGACCTTTATTTATCCATGTTTCATCTAAATAAAAAATATTCGTCTCCACATAAATATTCAAACGAAAAATTTTAACAGTAAAACATGTTTCGGGCGTCTAGGGACCCATCTTCAGTTACAAAGAACAACAAAAAATTATACTTCTTTTTATATATTAATTGTATCAAAATTTGGCCTACTTAGAGATCTAACGTATCTAAAATTTCAAAGTACGCACGCATGTTTTTGCACCCTCTCTCGATCCATTATGACTTCGCTCTTAAAACAGATGCGTTGTTAAACATGACCCTCCTTAAAATTTTTCATCGGCCTACTTTTGGTCTGAGTGCTGTCGTCATTAAACCAACAATTTTCGTTTCTCAAACCCTTTTAAAATAGCCCTATGTGCCCTTGCTACAACTGACCGTGACCTACATCAGGTTTGTCAGGTGAAAATATCGTGAATTTATCGATAAAAGGACCGCCGAGTATTTACGTTTTATTATCGTAGGTATTTATGAAAAGAGAAAAGGAATCGAAAAAAAAAAGAGATATATAGAGCATTCATTGTGGTCGGGGAACGTATTTATGGAAGAGTAATGAAGCGGAAAAATACGTTGTGTTCTAATCCAATAAAAATGTTAGAGAAAACGTTAATGAAAAAGGAAAAGTCGAAATTTCAGGAAAATATCGCTTTTACCGATGACCATGGCCTAGCGTGCTAACGCGCCTCGATCGTATATTAATTTTCTTTATATTCGAATTCTGTGGTGAACAATGAGTTTTTTCAAATTTTTGTCCGTTTATAATTTGATTTGTACACCGACACAAACGATTTATTAAATCAATTAAAGAAAGAAGAATGAAATAAATTTATTGCGTACAACGTACATAGTCAATAAAAATTTTGTTAATCAAAATAAGAACCACGAATGCATGACACATCATATCAGTACAAAAAACATACCTAAAATTGCTAAAAAATATATAGAAATTTGATTTTAAATACAACGTTTACAATTATTTTAGTGTAGAATATTTTCTTATTAATTTTCGTTGATCTGCCCTTAAAACTCGACGGTCCCTAGCGTAGGTAATTGAGTTTACTTACAATTCTAAAGTAAATACAATCCAGTCATCAGTAAGTCACCCTAGGGCACCATTCCAAACAATATAATAGTCCCTTCTTTATACAATCGCGCTTTTAAGGATTCATTCGTAAAGAGCGAATCGTAAACATTGTACTATTACGATGTGGTAATGATATTTAACCAGCCCTGTAACAAAACCAAAAGCGGTTTGACGGATAATTCCCTCAATTTTAACCACCTCTTTCGAAGTTTTTGTGTTTGGAGTGCATCAGTATAATTTCGTTGTATTTCCCTACAAATTTTTCTCCAAGGACTTCTCTGGATTCCTAATCCCTGCTTCCTTTAAGTTCTTTTTCAGCTCCTTTAACTATTTCCATCTAGGTCCTTGTTCCTCTTTCTCGCTGATATTTTAAGCGCATGGATCTCACCCTAGACGAGCTGAAAAAAGTAGGTTCTGGTTAGTGTCCTTGAACACATGATTAAACTTTTTTTAATGCGAAAATGTCCTTTTTAAGACAAGATTGTCTCTCAAGAGATAGATATCCAATAGCACAATGTTTGTGTGCATAGCACAGTGTTTGGGCTAAAGAAACCACATCAAGTAAATATATCGTTTGGCAATACATTATTTTGTAATTTTTATCAAAGGTAATACCACGAGTCCTCCAAATTTTATCGATTAAATTTTTGGTTTTCACGAAAACGGTTTTATTTGGAAAAACCACGAAAACAAACTGATTGATAAAATCACGAGTCCGCAGGACGAGTGATTTTATCTTAAATCAGTTTGTTTGAGTGGTTTTGCCTAAAATAAAGGCGTTTGAGTATGAAGATCAAAAATTTAATCTATAAAATTTCAGAGGACGAGTCGTATTTGAAAGGATTATTTTTTGAATCATTTTGTATTAAAAACAGAGAACATAGTCATTTATGCAAAAGACACTTTACACACAAATATTGAAAATTTTCTTTACCAATTTAAATTGAAACCTGAGCTGTTATAGTTTTACATACAGGGCCACCAAGGCGATTTTTTGACTGGCTACCCCGCGAAACGGCGCCTTAAATAAAAGCGAAGAAGAAGAATGAAATGATGTCTTTCTTAATTTAATTAATTTTAAGTTTATTGTTAAAGTGAGGTATCTAAATGTGTTAAATGAATGTTGAAATAAACTAATAAAAACAGGTTAGTTTACAAATACATTTTGAAATTTGGTTATTAACATAGATTTGCAATACATTTTAGTATAATAATAATTGACAAATGTTTACATTTGACATCTCAAATAGGTAAACACAGTTTAATCAAAAAACAAAAACGACGAAGCGGTTTTATCAGTATAAAACACAATGATTGGTTAGAATCCTGAGTTGTTGGCTGAAACCACAAAATCTGACTATTTTGACAGATGAAAAAAATAATCCAAAATATTCACGAAGCGATAAATGGCAAAGGTCCTGAATTGCACAAGAGTCCTGCTGCCTGCGCATGCGTGTGTGAACTTGGGATTTGTTTTGATTGTAAGAAGTGTGTTTACAGTTTACACTGTTAAATTCTTTGGTCGTTCAGTAGCAGCGATTAGGGGGGCGTAGGGGGGCAGCTGCCCCCCACTTTTAGAGGGATGTATCCATTTAGTGTACAATAGCAGCATTGATTAAAGTACTATTAAAGATTAAAATTTTTTTTTTTTAGATTTTATACGAATTGAAATTCTATACGAACAATATTTTTTTCATATCATCTTAAAGTCGAGGTTTTAACGAAGAAAATGAGCACTGATAAAGTTAAACAATTGAAAATTTGTAAACCAACTTTTTCGATTGAAAATTAGGGTTTCTTTTAAATTTTTGCACAGTTGGACAAGGTGACGGGTCACATTTTTTAAGATAATCAGCTAAAATCTGAACTTCAAACTCAGCCTACTACGAATTTGACAAATAGGGCAGATTCTCGATATTTTGTTTCGCGTTAGAGATATCGAAATACATTAGAAAAAGTTGTTCAGAATATTATTTTAACCCCATATACCGATTTTCATGACAAAATTCGCATTTTTAATTTTTTCATTTAGCGTTCCATGGAAAGTAATAAATTTGACACATTGACAATTTAATAGTGATTATTAACTGATTAAATTTAGGAAAAAGTATGCAACAGTCCATCGATCTATTTTAGAGACATCATTATAACAAAAATTATCCACAATGATATTATAAAATACTTTTATCAGAAGAATTTTCTTTAATTACAAATAACAGAAATATAGAAAAAGTAGACAAAAGTCATACAAAATATATCAGTTATTTTTAATATATTCTTCTCGTTTACTTTTACCTAATTCTTTTTTAAAATACTTCCTATATTTTTATTCTGATGGATAATATATCGACAAAAATAATTTTGAATTCTTTTTAAAAATTCCCGCGTACATTATGGTTATGACAGTTAAACGAAATGCGCAGCCGCCAGTGTCGTTTAGAATCTCGTCCTAAGAGTAATAAAAAATATACCTATAAATACTCTGAAATCTCCTCAACTTTCAGACGAACCGTAATCTAACCGACTGATCCCACGTTGCCAAATGAATTGTTATCAACCAACCGCTGTGAGTTCCCGCGAAAATTTAATTTCATGATATATTATTATATTCCTGTATATTTTAAAGTTTTATTGCGTACTTAGAATGTTCCTTTCAGATTATAGTTTTTTAAATGTTTGGAGAGCAAAAACTTTATAGAAATGGTCATGTCACCTGTTTATGAGAATAAAAAAATTGCATAAATATAAAAATGACAAACCACAAGAAAATTTTATTTACAAATACAATAAATACAATTGCAGCGTTCTTTTTGTGCTATATTCTAAACCATAACAGATAGGAATACAATGAAATGGGAAAAAAATTGAATTTTTTGGAAAAATTAAGAGATAAAAAATCTACAGGGTTTATTGATTTTCTTGAGTTGTACAGTAGAACCAAAAATGGCATTTTTATAGATTGAAATAAAATTTGCTATAAGTATCAACATACCAGTAAACCGTCGATAGAATAGTGACGTTTATAATTTGAAAAATATCAATAATTTATTCTAGAATAATGAAAACAAGTCAATGAATAAAATAAAGCAGTTAACAAACAAAATATAAAATTAACAATATAATTTGAAAAGAAACATTTAAGTATATTATT